>JAAEAF010004919.1:0-43274 GCA_011037195.1 Triatoma infestans
AAAATAAGTAATTACTTGCTTTACGTTTCGAGTCACATTGATAGACTTCTTCAGGAACTCTGCAAAATTTATTTATTTGAGTATCTAATTTTCCGTGGTTTGCCTTGATCTATCTTTGTTTTTTTTATTCCATACCCGACCTATATACTGTGTCTCCATTTGCTTCTGTCGTATACCTCGTCCTCATTTCCTGGCAGATCTTCCTTTACTCCATCGATCCTCACAGTACGAAGTCCTCTGAATCCTCTTCTTCCGTCTAATTCCCACTCAAGCACTTCTTTGGGAGTCTTACAGGTACCTTTATTCTCACCTCTTCCTTAATTCTTTGAAAGATATTATAAGTCACATCCACAATTTCCCTTTTCGATCTCAAATTCCTATTTATTTTCCATGTTTCTGCACCATGTTTTACTGTATTGACTCCAGTACAATCTTATAAATATTATTTTCCTTCCTGGAAGAATAATACGGTTCCGGAGAACTGAATTAAGGATAGAAATACATTTCTCTCCTTCTAATAACCTTTGGCGGATTTCGCATTCCGACAATCCCTTTAACTCTGACAGTAAATTGTATATATAATGACAAAGAGATAAAGATACCTTTAGGGTAGAAGAGAGATATTTCCCATTTCTCACTCCTGCAAGACAATATTGTCAATATTTGAGATTTTAGAATTTTATTTTTCAACATTTATCGCAGTACTCTGAAGAATAAAATGTTTTTAGCGATTGGTCTTGGCGATTAATCGTTAAAAACTTAAATTTCCAAGAAATTGCAGCAAGCGAAAGGGAAGCTAGTATGTTTTTTTTATTACTTTTCTGTAAAAATCTATCGCTCAGTGAATAAGCGTCGAACCATTAAATATAATCAATGTAAGAAACAAGATAAACTGTAAATGACATTAAATAATTTATGATAAAAAGGGACGTCAATCCATCAAATTCCACCTCTTATACAATTATCAGTAATTTTAGGTACTTACACAAAAAGGGATTTACCTCTTACTGTAGTTCACCCTTAACTTTAGCGCGTTCACCTTGAACTAGCCACATTATTATATATGACCTTTTCGTTTTGAATTTTCTTTTTTTATTTCCACATTCACATTATGTGTGTTTCCAAAGCAGTAAAATATTCTCAATAACCTATTTACCTGACAAGGTAGCATCTATAATGTCCAGAATACAATCATGTATAATTTATTAACCGTATCTGAAAGAGAATATTAAACCAGTTTTTCTTTTGTCCGAGCCAGTAGGGTTTACCGTAAAAGGGCGGAATCCTCCCTTGGGGTGGTTATAAAGGGAAGTTTTATATGTGTAGAAATTTTGTATGTTACATCATTTAATTAAATAAATTTCGTTGCAGATTAGGAAAGCATAATGTAATTGGCAATGCAGTACCATGGGAAATGCAGTTGGGTTTCACAAATTAACAAATTATTCATTTAAACCATCAGAAATTGTTTGTTAACCTCACCAAGATAAGGATTTAGATAAAAAGAAAGAGCTGTTGCTACAAAGCGACAGAAACAGAAGGCGGTGGCGATAGAATTTTTGTTGTAGAATCCTACTCGTGGACTTGCTGAATTTGTTGTTCGTAGAAACGTAATGGGAAATTCAGATTTCCCGCCGAAGGCAGCTGTTGTTAAGGAGGGTGGGGGAGAACGTCAGCTATCAGCTGTTGGCGTAGTGAGGTGACAAGGTTCCCTTTTGTTCCTGAATGTCAATTGTGGCTTCCCTGCATACAGTATCTGCATTAAGGTTATAACCTTACCATATTTTAACTTACAAACTTAACTCACACATGAATCCCCTTGAAGATGGGCAAAGTAGATTTCTGAAAGCTTGGGCGATAAAGAATTTTGTTGAAAAGAAGGACTGGGTCATCATTTTATTTCATCCATTTTTCAATTTAGAAGACAGGTGCAAATAATACTTGAAGAAAATTGATTACAATGTTATTAAAGCTAGTGAAATTGAGCAAAATATTGGAATGATGCTTTAGATAATATCGGTGGAGTAACGTATTGCCTTCTCCAAATTATCGGGAGTGTAAAGTGTATTTATCACTCCCGTTCAATTGCCTAAGTGTAAAAGTGGCACCTTACTCTCTTGTAATAACTATTTTTAATTTTCCAATTCACTTGAAATGAAAGACTTATGTTCACTTGCGTTTTTAAGACTCGTTTTATTTCTGTTTTTTAAATAAAAACACTTTTTATTTCTCTGTAAGAATTTTCTCAGCTAAATCTCTGCCTTGTTTTTCAGACTGATGGCAAAAATATTTTTATCGTATTTCCAGCGACTTTTTTTTTCTGGTGAACTCTTTTCTCACCCGTTCAGTCCTTTCTTTTTTTATTATATTATTAAATTTTTCCATCTCGTCTTTAAGTTTTCCACACTTTGCACTTGTGGTAGCTGATTTTTTACCCGGCTTTTTTTATTTTTTATTTTTATTTTTCATTCGTTATATATTTTGTGCACACGCTTGAGAAAATACTGGAATGGAAAAGCATGTAAGGTAAAGTATTAAATCAAAATGAATTAGGATTTTCTTCTGTTTTATTATTTTCTTTATTGTGGTTTCTGTTTACTTTTTTCAATTTTTTTAAGATTAGTCAGATTTTAATAATTAAGCTTTGGGCGGATATACATACTTCCTTAATCTGAGGTTATTACATCCTCAGAGAAAACTATATAGAACTCTCCAGCGGATGCACCGTCCCGAGCATGGAAGATCCAATTCCAAGGCGCATCCTTAGATCGTACCTCCAGTAGGATTCAAAGTCCAAATCTGTACCAGCGCTGGATTGTAGCTGCAATCATCTAGATTAGGTGCACTTAATATTAAACAGTTAATTGAACCATATCATTATACTGAAAAGACAGCTCAAGCACACCCCTCTATAAAAGTGATTTATCAGGAAATATTTTTATAGTGATGGAGCTAATTATATCGTACTTACTTTATGAAGTTTAAATGAAACCATGTAGCCATTGCTGAGAAAGTCGCCTAACAAACCGGAAAAAACGGTTCAATATAAAACTGTTGTTCCGGTCACCACTCACCATCAATCTCGGAATATCTGAACCCTTAAAATGATTTTTTTTTTTCTGAAAATTATGGGACCGGGTAAGACGAATGAATTATAAGAAAGAGTCCATTTTTGTCGATTCATTTTACTATTCAGAAAGCAGGAATGCTTATGAGATAAGATACCATTAAATTAAGTGCAAACTAAGAATAAAAGTAAGTAGAAACTGCCATGAAGAGAATTTGTGGGAACATGTAAACTGAAGCTTGGAACATTAAACCTTTTCGTTAACTGTATCTTCTTGGCAATAACACCGCAGCTATTTACATGCTTTGTTTAATAGCTTAGCAATGTGAATTCATTGTTATTACATTGTGATTGGCTACAACAACTGGAAAAACTACACTGAATAAAAAATCTAGAATTATAGACATACTGATAATAATATGATGGTTAATATCCTGTCATACCACTGCAATTTTAACAATATAGACTTGGCACAGTGATTAGGAATCCGGAGTTGGACACTAAAAACAATATACTAAACTCCTCCCCACTGCTAAAGAAGAGAAGGGGAAAACTACTACAGCATGCAACCAAAGATATTCTGCAAGTGATGCTTCTATCTACCGCCAACCCTTCTGTTATTCTGCCACCCTATTTGCTCTCTAACTTGTTCTTATCCAGTTTGCGTTCTATGGATTTAGTATATAGTATATATAATTGGTCTCAACTTGTATCGTAAAATATACATCACATTATCATTAACTAATGGTTGCAGGATATGATGGTTGTGAGTAGTGAAATAAATGCACAAACTGATAACTTGTATTGAAACACAATGTGATATTTTGCGTCCATTGAGAGAAGAGATTAGTGTATAGAGTGTAGAGTGACCGAGCGAAGGTAATGATTGTTGATAGCATGATGAATGTGGTATGATAGGTTGGCTGATGTGGTCGCTTGAAGAGTGATGCTTGTTGTAACGGTGGATTAGCTAGTGTAGATAGGTAGATTAGTGATTCTATCAAGGTTGATTTTGAAACTTATTAATTCCTTAAAGTTGAGGTGACGAGTGTTTTAAGCCCTAAGATGGTCGACTTTTTATTCTCAGTTTCTCCTACCTCTAGGTGGGAACTAGAGACAGCTTGTGTGTGGGAGAATATCTGTCCAAGTTGAAGCTTATTTGCCAGTACTTTGCAGTGGAAGATGTAATGCATAGTTAAAGTGCTCTCACGATGGTGGCGTTTGCTGCGACTGGTATTGAATCGGTTGAGTTCAGCATTTTTGTGGCTAGTTTGTAGTTTGTTTCCTTTACGTACGATTCGTTACCATTTCTAGTATGGTAAGCTGTTTTATTACCAACTCCTAGTATGGTAAGCTGTTTTATTACCAACTCCTAGTATGGTAAGCTGTTTTATTACCAACTCCAGTGTGTGTAGAAAAATAAACATAAAAACCTCTTTTGGCATTTCCAAGATGGCGTTCTTTATCACGGCGTTCTTTCTAAATGATTCCTCTGGAAATGTTGAATATTTTCTTCGGACCGAAAATCACTTCTTGTTTAAATGTATTATTGATTTTTCATATGAATGTTTGTACGGCAAAAATCTAAACTAAGTTTAGATTTTTCATATGCTTTTTTTTGTTTATAAGTTTATTTTTGTTTTTTTGTGTATATTCCTTTGATTTTAGTTTTCCCAAACATTGTTACGCAGTTGCTTAAAATACAAGCACGTTCTCTGAAACGCGTGACTGGAATTGGCATTATACTGAACCACTTATGAGCCTACATTCCATTTTTACATGAAAGTTCAGCCAATAACATTAAAGCTAGCCAACTATCTGTGATTGAGCGATTGTATGTTATTTTATGCATTCGGTAGTTCCCAAAAACCCTTCATGTATATTGCAAACAAAACTAAACTGTCCTATTTATACATATTCCACTTCCGGTATTTTTCGCCTAAAATAAACCAAATATAAACCCAAAATAAAATATTCAACAAGCCGGAAGTACTTTTTTTCATTCCTAGTGTGTGGGTGTGTATGTGGTTTTTATGATATTCGAATGAATATATATTGGTTATTTTATCATTTACGGTTTTTGTATTACTTTTTAGACCGGCTGGGATCTTCGGACTGTGAAAAAAACTAAGTTTAGCTACGTACCAGTTTCATATCTAAAAATCCTGCATCTAGATGCTAATTATCTTTTCTTTTCAGCATCCAGTCGTTCTATAATCTCTTTGTACCCGGCATTCTTTACTTGCTACAAAACAAAAAGTATTCCCCGTTTTACAAAATTTCAACGAGTGATGCCTATTCGAAAGATTTGTTTTCAAGCGATAATATGCTTGGCATTTTGAAAAAAAATCGGAGGTTTAAAATATAGAGAAAGGGTGATCCAACTAAAAGAATTTTATTTATTTATTTTGCCCCTATAATGGCATTTTCAGAAGTCGCTATTTGTTACTAATCTAATTAAACTTTTAATCAAATGGCAAATCGAAATTTTACGTAACTATTCGCCTTTTTACTTTCTTTTACTGTTATAAAAGGAAGAATTGCAATCATATCAAATATTCGAAATAGTATTCACAGGAAATAAATGTTTTGAGGTTCCCTGAGTATAGAAAACAATGTTGAGCTCATATTGATGTCCTCTTAAACTAAATAAAATATAAACTCGTATCACCGTTATTTGGATCATTTTTTTCTACAAAATTCAATTTTTTGTCCAGGCTAGCTGGAAGGTTTCAAGTCCTTTGAAGTGCTACGTCAGTACAATCACAGATTCTACTATCCTTAAGATACGAAGGTGCATTGCTAGAATTTCAAGGTTGTAAAAAATCGGTTAACCAACCACAAATGCGACATTACACGATCTTTGCAGATATCAGTTTTTTTTTTGCAAGATTCTATATAATTTAAACCAAATAATATTTATTAAAATGGTATTCAAATCGTCAGGCCTAAAGTTACAATGAGATGTTTGTACGGCAATGGCCAGAGGAGTTTTTAAAGAAAAATAATTCTTTGTTGCTTTATGTTTCGGGTACTATTGGTGCCCTTCTTCAGGAGCTCTTTAGGGTAGCAGAAGAGTGGACGTTGAGATTGAAAAAAAATTATTGCTATCTTCCCAGCAAGAATCATTTTTGTCTGATGTATCAATATGAAAAAATAATTCTTTTTTATGGTTCTGTGGTTATGCCATATTAGATAAATAAATACCATATAGTTGATTACATATTTGTTGTAGGGAGGAAAAAAGGGGGTCTTCCATCAATAAGATGTAGGGTTCTTCAAATAGAAATATTTCTTCAGCTTTGTTCTTTCATGTTCTTCTTACTTGTCCTCCTCGTACTTTAAAAAGTGGTGGGGTGATGGGGTGTTAGTGAGGCTGGGAGGAATGGGTTTCTCTTCTTCCTTCTCCTTCTTCATCTTTAATATCTACAGCGCCACTACGAGAAATATATATATATATATTAGTATGTGGTTTTGGTTTATTGCTCATGGGATCTTGGTGGAGACATACGAGGTCGCTCGTCTCCGAGAGTTCTAACTCCATTAAATACATCAACAGTGATCCATCATATAAGTCATCTATCTCCCTACTCCCAAACATAAAGTCTTCGAGCTCCTAAATGATTTTCTTTCTTTCAAAATATCCATTTTTTTTTCTATTTCACAATTTTTTTTTTGTTTTTTTTTGGCTTTTGCTCATTTCATTATGATTTAGACTGTGGTTGTTTTTTGTTACTTCCATTTTTACAGTATTCATTATAGTTGCGTTTTTCGATTGTGCTCGCTCCGTTTTACAGTGACCTCAGTGGAAAAACAGGGAAGCGTAGTAGCATTATGTGCTTCACTAACTAGCAGCCGAGCATACTCTTGTAGACAGTATCGTGTTCCATGCCAAATGTGACAAATTTGAAATGGATGCGATAATAGATAATCCTACTTATTAGTAAAAAAAAAAAAAAAAAGAATGGTGTTCTGAGAGCCACAGAGAAATTTGTGTAGTTTATCGCCTAAACTTTATTATGACCCAAGTTAGATGTAGAAGAATGCAGCAGTGCCTTCGCTGACACAATGCCAGACAAATTGATGGCATTAATGACTGACATTAATGGCGATGCTTATTACGATTCTCTGAGAAAACTTGGACGTGCTCACCAAAACAAAACGGTTATGGGGACTGCTCACCAATAGAATCGTATTTTTGTGTAGTTGACGGCAATTTCAACTGAACATGGAGCTTGAACTGTTGAACTGTTGCGAATATTTCTTTAGGAAATTTTTGACACCTGTTGTACGGCGGATAATCCGTATAGGCCTTTCCTATTTCGCCGCATACTTCTTGTATTTCTATTGAATGTACTATGAAGTAAGGTGAGAGGGACAGCAAGAACTGCAATGACCAATTTTCAAAGCTACAAAGAGATTGATAAAGTTTATAAAAATAAGAAGAAAATCTTTTATTGCTGAAAACAAAATTAAAATTTATTTCTTGGAATAACAACAAAAAATAAGAAAAAATAAATAATATTACTACGTGATATAAAATAAAGGAATTAAAATGAAGTAAAGGAAAGTGGCCACTTATTTTGAAATATTACAATAAAAATTATACAGACATGAGATAGCGAATGAACATAAAATAATGAAATTTTAAGAGCAAATACGTTTTATGCCGGCATAATTTACATTAAAATAAAAATGAATTGAAAAAGAATTTTAAAGAATATGAACAGAAACTTTATGAGATTAAAATGAATTAAATCGTTAATTATAATTTTAAATATAAAATTATATTTTTGCAGATAATACAATGTATTATAAATTACCGACTTGAATTTATAAAAAGAAAAAAAATAGATTCTACAGCGGTGGGCCTTGAACCTGTGCTGTTAGCTCATATCAATAGTAGTCGCCCACGCTACAACTGTGCCTAATGTCTAATATTTCTAATTAGTTAAGCGACGAGTAGCCTGCACTCTATTGGTAGAATTGTGCATGGACCAAAAAGAATGTCTAGTAAGTTTTTCTTTGTAAAATGTAGTAAGTGCACCTTTTTGCTGGTGGTTTTCTTTTATCACTTATTCAGTTTTCTTCTTGATGTGAAATGCATCTGCATGAAGCGAAGAATGCTGTAGCGTGCTCCAATGTGGAGAAAAATAAAAAGAAATAACTGAATTGAATTGAAGAAGTTGAATTGAATAACTCAAGTAGATAACAGCGGTGTATGCGTGTGAGTGTGCCCTGAGCAAGTTCTAAGCGATTACTGACTATTGTACGTGGTGAACAGTACAAAAAGTTTACATTTTCGAGAATTTTTAATTTTGTTGACAATCATTTTTAAAATATGTCATTACACATTTTAACACATGGGACATATCATTACTAATTTTATATGTACCCATGCGTATTTCCTCGATCGCTTTACGGAATTTAAAGAAAAAGGCTTCTAACGCTTTGGAGATTGTGATGATGAACTCAAGTAAGATGTTAATCAGTTTTTCCTTGGCATTTGGCACTTGATTGGGTTCCAATGTTTTTGGCCGAGCAGCTTGGTTCAAATTGGGAAGTTACAGTTCAGAAGCGGACACTCGTTGCTGAATGCTTTCATTTAAAAATATATAAGCTGGAAATCCATGGATTTGACATTCGTTTATGGTTTGGACAATAGACAGTATGCCATTTTCCCCAGAATGCAAAATGTACTAGACATAACATAACATGTTGTTCCAGTTCATAACATATTGCACATAAAGTTTGCAAAGGAAGTTGATGTTTGCAATTTCTTGGGTTTAGCGTATGCCTTGCGGCAAACTCTAAGAAACTACCACTTATTTGCTTCCGCCTAAGAACACACACACATCACGAGGATGGATACTTCAAAGTCATAGGATTATAGTTTTGTAGCCACCACCCTTTTACCTATTTATCCAATAGGATGCCTCTGATTAGTTATTCACTTGAGCTCTATCAAAAAAAAACTAATTAGAAGTTGTACAACTTATAATGAGTTTAATTTCAAACATTAATTATCATTTTCTTTAATTCAGAGAAAAAAAGGAGCATTACTGTCTGCCATGCTGCCTTGACAAAATAACTTGAACATAAAATGTCGTTTTAGTAGGTGACTTGAACTTGTTCGCTAAGTGCCACTTCTTTAATGTTCTAAAGCACACACCACCACTGCTAGATATACTGCCTTGTAGCTACTGAAACTTTTAGTTTTAATACTTCACATTATGGACTTCATGTTGTTTTTTTTTTATATATTCTCTTTTATGAAACTGTAGAAGTAGTTATAATTATTGATTTTATACTTGTACTATTACATAACATTTATTATTTGTTTAATATGGTTAGGTTAGTATTCGAAGTGGAGTGTGCAGTGGTTGGGGGTGTATTTGTTGAAACAATATATTAAAAAGTTTGTATTGTGTTTTTGTAAGACTAAATGTCTGTATATTTTAAGTTGGAGGCTTCTGAAGAGTAGATTGCATTAGGGTTTAGGCGCTGAAGGCTGTTTACATTGAGTATTTACTTGAGTATATTTTAGTAATAACTATTTGCATTTTATAGTAGTATGAGTACTGCACTACCTAGGCTAGTTCATCCATTATTTATGGCCATGTGTTTTGCAGCCTGACGTCTAGGCACGATAGCCTTCTTTAAATAATTCCTTTAGTTTTGATATATGTATGAAAATTGAAATTATCAAGCCGGAACAATAAAAATATTGTTACAACACTGTAAAAGGGACTTTTACACAACGTCAGAGCACGCCAGAATAGCGGTACAAGTTCTAGAATCGCTGTACTCCTTGATAACTGATTAATAATACCAATGAAATCTTCCAGCATACAATTACCCTCCTCATATAATCGACAGAGCACCTCTTCTTTTGTTTTCACTTTCTCCTCTTACTCCTAATAATAGGAAATATATATATATAGCGAATTGTGTGTTTGTGTGTGAACAGAATATCTCAAAAATGAAAAACCGGTAGTAAGCTCAAACTTGGTATTCGGTTTAGATACTATCACCGTATCTGACACGAACTTTCGGGCAAAAATCCTTCAACCGGAAATAAAGTTTATTTCACTTTTGTTGTAACTTTTTTCGAGAAAGATGATTTTATAAGGTTTTGGGGGAGCTGGAGTGGCCGTGCCTCCTGCAAACAATTCGTTTTATTAAGTTTAGATTTTTCCGTTGATATAACATTGAAGAAGATGTTGATTATGACGGTATTGTCTGTAACGAGAGAACACTGTCCAGAGACCGGCAGTGCACTGAGAAGGCTTAGGGCGCCAATGACCATAGATGTTGACGCGCCTTAAATTTAAAAAAAAATATTGAAGAGAACTAAATATTTATAAAAATTGTGTTTGAATCAAATTTATCAATGATATGTAAATTGCAGTACGAGAAGGTCGTGTGTGAGTGTTTCACACCAGATTTTTGTTTTATTCTCGCATTGTAAGGTTCCAAAAAAAAAAATATATATATATATATGTATATATGTTAAATCAAATATGAACAAAAAGTGTTTTAGAACGTTAAGGGAAACTTGGAATACATTCTCCCGCTCAAAATTATCGAATGATTTTTTGTACGTTTTTCTCATAAATTTCTGTTGTATGTAATTTTCTGATAGGCCTTTCTGATATCTTTCAAGGAGATAAGCGGGAAGTAAAAGAAGGTGTTGATATCAGCTCAACCGTTCGGGATACAGGAAGGTTTCCTTTCCCATGGCATATCTTTCAATCACTTGAGAAAAGTCAGTTTATCTCTCTTTTTCATATAGGGTCGTGTATCCATCACAGTCTGGGTTTTCCCCTTCCTCATTTCTTCATATCAGTTTCCTGGCAATGGCCCATCACTGAGGTACAAGGGCCTTCCTGGCTAAAGCTTACTTTATATATCGTCATATGTAAACTAAATTTGCAGCTATGGTGATCGGATGAAGTTGTGAAAGCAGGGACTGGAAGTCCGTGTGAGTGATTCACTCAGTATTACTTTTTATTTTTTACTTTCTCCTACTCCTAGTAAGTCGAAATATTGCGTTCGTGCCAGATTTTAGAAATTGAGTTTTCACTGAAATATATGTTTTGAGGTCCCCTGAATACGAAAAAATGTTTTTAGCAAATGAGTTGTATGTGTGTCTGTGTGTGTGTGTGTCTGTGTCTGTGTTTGTTAACAGAATATCTAAAACAAATAGTCGCAGGAAGCTCAAACTTGGTATTCCGTTTAGGTACTACCACCGCATCAAACACGAAGATTTCGAACAAAATCCATCAACCGGAAGTGCGTCTTAGTGAATGGTTTTTCATTTATTCCTGATTTTCATTAAACCTCGTATACTGACTACACACATAAATATTTATCATATTTATTTGAAACAGTTTCCCTGGAAAATTGAGTTTATATGAAGTCTTGATTGGGGAACAGTAGCGCTATGCTTTTCTCTAAAGTACCATTTCAGTATAATATATGGTTTTATCACCTAAATAAAATTAATACGTATTTGTAGCATTGGTAGAATTCCAAATTTGAAGAAAATTGGTGTACCGGAAGTGCGATTTTACAGCATAGGATTTTGCATAGTTTTTTTTGGAATTTTCTCGATAACGGTAACAACGATTTTCTTTAAACTTGCTGAACTGATAGAAACGTATCACTTTCATTTGCAGCATTTTTCCGAAAAAATTTGGTATTGGGGGGGATTCTGTCAATTAATAGAAATATAAATTTGCCCAAGCTTTGTTGGTTTGATTATAGTTTACAAGTAAAATCCCCACCAGAATTTTTGGCCAGCTCAACTAAACATTGTATTGTTGCATTTAAAGAAATTGTGTTGGTTAAATTGTATTAAGTAGAGTAAGATAAATTCGTGCGAGTGTTTGACCCCAGTTTTTTAAAGGTTAACCACAATGTTCTGATAGTGCCGAAATTCATCACCACTTCGTTCTTGCAATAAGGAAACAAATCCAAAGTGTAACAGTAACGCATTCATAACGGACTATTAGGTACCGCAAGCTTCAAAGACATTGTCTCATAATTTTCGTTTACCGCATTATTCAGACGCATAAATCAAACATAACTAGGTTAGAGAGAGGAAAAAAGTTCACATTACATGAGATTGCGTGCAATTCATTGTGATTTAACCCCGATTTTAGTTTTTGTCCGTTTGTAGTGTGCGTGTGTAAGGCGGTAAAACCATCCATCCGCACAGAGACAGCTGCTATGCCGCACTTTCTTACACAAAACACACACAGACACACAAACACAAAACTCTGTCGTCATACAGTTAGTTTCCTGTTATAATGGTACCAAGATATTGCATGGTACCGGCCAATATCTGCAACGTAACGTCAAACTGCTTACGTATTTCTCGTCGGTCCTCAACACGCCGCACTAGTGCTATAAACGACTACTGTTATTATTAAAAAATGTCTTGCAATTAATTTCATTTTGAACGAAATATTTTGTTATAACTTTCGTTTGTTTGTGCCTATGACGATATCATAAAGTCACGATACTTCGTTTTCTTGCCATTTATTTGCCATTTAACTTTAATTGTATTTATGTATTTATTTACTATGTACACGATACGGCCCTTTATATTCATTTTATTACTAGTAATTTTATTATTAACATACACACACTTTCTCTTACTGCAGTTATTACAATTCTAACTGATAAATTTTCTTAAAACTTGGTCTTTTTACTAAACATTTAGTTGGTCTTAATATTACAGATACATATAGGTGGTGGTGGGGATTGTGACTATAACCTATACCACCAGACTGCGTCTTGTACTGGCAGATTAGCGATTCCCAAGAAATTCCCATTTTTCCTGTCAAATCTTTAAAAATATTTTCGGGGGTGAAACACTCCACAACTTTCTCTTTCTGCAGTTTACAAAATAATAATTAGCATATTTTACAGTTAGTATACCAAATTTAATGAAATTCGTCGTCGGTGATTTTATGGAGATTAACTGATCCTTTTTCTTTTTTTTAATTTATTAATTTATTTTGCAACTGTATACAAGGTGCTAAAACAAGGTGTGTACAACAAGCAAAAGGGATTAGTGCGTAATTTATATATATATATATTAGTCAATATATATATGTACATGTTGCTTGAGAGCTATGAACGACGACCATCCAGTGATGGAAGCCGTTAGTTTGCCACTATGGCAAGCTTATACAGCAGCTACCCTAGGAGGTCGGCGTTATGCGTTAAGATGGTCGCCGCTTCAGCCTCCGACTAGGATTTTTGGGCATTGTCCTGGTGGACATATTCTGGATCAGAGGTTATGGTGACAATTTAGTTTGGAGTGAAATTTTGTGTAACGATATTGAGCTAGCTCTGACATGAATGGAATGTTAAAGTCGGAGTGGATTGTGTGGTTAGAGACGTAGAAGGGAGCTTCAACTACTGTTCTTAGGATCTTAGATTGTAGACTTTGGAGTCGGTTAAGGTTGGATTGTTTTGCAGTGCCGTAGAGTTCTATGCCGTATTTCCAAATGGGGGCTAAAAGAGTAGTATACTCGTATAGCATTTTCTTGTTCGTTAGAGTCAGTTTTGAATGTTTGTCAAGTAGTCTTTTTAGCATTCTATACCTTAAGTTGCAGTCAATTCGTTCAGTCTGGTATGGGGGGTTCCATGTTAGTCGTTTGTCAAGATATAATCCGAGATATCGAACATGGTTTGCAATGGGAAGGATAATATTGTTAAAGTAAAGAGGAGGAAGAGTTTTTTTGTTTAAGGTGTATACTATGAGTTTGGATTTAAGTTCGTTTGCTTTGATCCTCCACTGCCGGAGCCAAGGTTCAAGAATATGAAGATGAGATTGTAGAGCACGAGTTGCCATGAAGGGATCCATATGATGAGAAAGAATTGCAGTATCGTCGGCAAATGTAAAAGTAGTTGTATCTGGAAGTCAGCTATAAAGATAGTATATAGTAGAGGTGAAAGAATGCTCGCTTGAAGAACCTCCGTGACTATATTTTATCCCCTGAAGAACTGGATAAATAACAGATGATGATGAATTTTGAATGACTTAGAAGAAACGATCGGTGAGATAAGATTTAAGTATCAGATAATAAGTAGGAGATATGAGGCCCTAGAGCTTGTAAAGTAATCCCATATGCCATACTCGGTCAAAAGCTTGAGATATGTCCAAGAAAACTACTGGCCAATACTGCTTCAGTTCCAGAGAGGAAGCGATTGTATCCACAACGCGATGCATTTCATGAACAGTCGAGTGCAACTCCGAAAACCGAATTGGTATTCAGGAATGACATTTAGTGGTGCTATCTCAGTTTCGAGCCGGAGTAGTAAAAGTTTTTCAAGAGTTTTTTCTAGGATGGGTAGAAGGCTGGTTGATCGGTATGAGCTAGGGAGATGTGTAGGTTTATTTGGTTTAGCTATCATTCTTATTAAAGAGAATTCCCAGAGGATAGGGAAGTAGGTGGTTCGTAGGACTGAGTTGTAAAGAGAAGTGATAAAAATGATTGCTTTTCTGGAGAGCTGTAATAGGATGTTAGCAGTGATGAAATCGTAGCCAGGGCTTTTCTTTTTGGGGAGATTGTTAATTATATTCATTACGTCTTTTGGAGTGAATGGTTTAGGAGGAAGCGATAGTGGGAGAGGGATGTCCAGTTCGTTGCGGATATGTTCCGTATGCTGTAAGTCTTATACATCGGGGTGAGGAATGAAGACTGTAGAAAGATGTTCAGCTAGATACTGAGTTTTCTCTTCGTCTGATTTGGCCCAAGAACCGTCTGTACGTTTAAGTGGGTGAGAGGTTTGTCTATATTTGAGGACTTCCTTAGTGGCTGCCCAAAGTGAGTTGTCTTCTGTTGTTAGGGATTGTGTGTAAGCTGAGTATTGGTCATTGTATATTTATGTAGTTCTTTCGTCAGTTCTCTTGTCAGTTGGTTAAATAATTTTTTATGGGAAGGGTATCTGTGCGATACCAAAGGGCTCTCACACGACGTTTGCGGGTTATTAATAGTCTTAAATGGATAGGTAGATTGTAAGGTAATTGCGTAGTTCTAGGTGAAGTATGTTGGGTAAATTGCCAAATGCTTTGTTGAATAGAAGTAGCCAAATATCCTACGTTATCGTTTGTTGTGGGGTCTTTGAAGGCCCGTTTAAGTTCAGTTTCTTATCAAGAGTCTGTCGGAATAACTCCCAGTCCACAATTCCATTTATAAGTGTCGGTCGTTGAGGTGTTTGTTTTGGGTGAATGTCTAGTGTTAATATGACGGGACTATGGTCGGAGGACAGATCGTTTAAGGTATATACATCAGTATGTAAGGTCGTAATATTAGAACAGATGAAGAAATCAAGTAGGTCGGGTCTTTTGCGAGGAGAGATTGGCCAGTGAGTAGGTTGTGATGGTGATAAGCAGAAGTAACTATTTTGATTAATAATATTATGAAGGATTCGGCCTGTCGGATTCGCCACCCGTCTGCCCCAGCTAGGGTACTTTGCGTTATAATCACCACCGCATATAAAGCGAGGGCCGAGAGAAGAAAAGTGGGATAAGAAATCATTTTGCTGGATTGTATGATTAGGGGGCCAATACACAGAAGCAAAAGTTTAGGAGAATGGCTCCGAGAATAGAGAGGCGACGGTACACTGTAGAAAGGGTTTAGTATTGTAGTATTGTAAGGGATTAGAAAATGTGGCAAGGAATTGCGAACAATACAGCGGTCTGTGGCCTGTTCCGTCGGGATGATTAGACTTGTATGCTGTTTAGCCAGGGATGAAAAACCTTGATCTGTCCGTGAAGTGTGTCTCAGTTATGAGGGCAAGGTCAATAAGTTTGTTATGTAGTAATATTTAGTCCTTGCCTGCGATTTGTTAGTTCATGAGAATTCCATAGAAGAACGGTGAGAGAATATTAGGTAAGAGTCTTATGGTGCTTGATTGGGAAGGAGTCTGGAAACCATGGTTGTGAGGAGGGATATCAGAGGTGTGATGAGTGATTTAAAATCAGATAAGAATGTACCAAGAAGTGTGTTGATGTCTCCTGTGGCAGAGGGAGTAGAAACTTGAGGAGGAATAGGAGAGGGCTGAGGTCCCGCGAGCACACTTGCGTATGACAGGTTAGTGTTTACAGCAGGAGAATGCAGAGGAGGAAAGTGTCCTGGCTGGTGAGGTGATGGCGGCATCTGATTGGCAGGCTGTTGTGTTCTCCGATGGGCAAAGGGGTGCTCATACACAGGAGGGTGTCTTCGAGTTCGTTGTAACTCTCTGTAAATCATCCAACCTTTGTAGCTTGCAGTACGGTCGCAGTTGCAGAGTGCACTCCTGGCTGGAGTGTTTTGCCTAACACCGCAATCTTGAGTGAAGTGTTCCCCTGCACATTTTACACATCTTGGTCTGTGCTGACAGTAGCTTTTCGTGTGAGCATACTCCTGACAACGCTTGCATTGTACTATTAGACGTTGCTTATGTGGTTCCTCAACTTTAATTTTTGAGTAAAAAAGGGTTTCGATATCGAAAATATCTTTGTTATTTGGTCGAAGTTCGAGATCAATAGAAAGAGTGGCAGAATTTGTTTGGTGACTGGATGTATCACCGGAGTAACGGTTCACACCGTCAGACCGAGCTCTAATGAGCTCGACGGGCACACTTTGATGAAGGGTCGAATGACTACCCTGTAGGCTTTCTCTTCTTCTAGTTGGAAAGTATGATAATCGGCTTTATTCTCCTTGAGGTATCTGATAATGTATCTGTAAGTGTCACTCGTGTCTTGGCATTAATTACTAAGTCAGTAATCCGTGCTTTGCTAGAAAAAGTATCATTCTCTGCTAACTGTGATAATGCAGTACATAGAGCTGCATATTGGTTGATATTCTTAACGTTATAGGGGGAGGTTTGTGGTTACGTACTGGGGGACGTTGTGGCCTCCATATTTTCTTGATCAGCAAGAGGAGCAAATGGATTATTTGATAGGACTCCCGGCGGGGATGTCTCGGTCGCTACTGGTTTCTTTGTGATTGCCATTGGTGGTTGACGAAAAACAGTGGTGTTTGTTCCTTAGGAGATTGTGAGCTTTTGTTCCTTTGCTGCTTGACAGAGGTTTTGGTACTAGAGATGATATCTTTGACTCTTTTATTTGTTTAGGCGAATTGCCAGAAGTACAGGTTCTTTTTTTTTAGAGTTACCGACGAAATAGGCTCATTGTCTGTGGAGATGTCGCTAGTGTCACTCATTACAGAGGAAAATAAATAAATAAAGAGTTAGTATTTTAAGTCCCTATGTACACTATTAATACAGAAATATTATTTACAATTATTATCATATAGAATTACTAATTACTATTTACACTATCTAGTTTTATACTACTACCTAGTTTTTGTTTTTATTTCTCTAAATCAATGAGTAGTTTAATAGTTTTTGAAGTCCCCAGACTTATAGTACAAATTAGAATTAAAAATTAAGTCACTTAATATAGGTTATATACACTGTAAACTAAAATGTTTTAAAATAAAGTCATAGAAGTACTAACATGCAGATCAGTGTTTTAAATCAAGAGAGGAACTAGGCTTCCGAGTTTTTTTCATTTCGAACTTTTTCGGCATTAACAATTTTGGCATACGAACTTGGAATACTCATGGATATTGTCCAGATACACCTGTCACATGTTATATTTGTAATATTTTTCCGGAAATATTAATTGTTAGTGGGTTCTGGAGAAGAATATTTGACGTTAAACACAAGATTTAGAGGTCCCTTGAATATTAAAAAAAAAAAAGTTTATCAGCGAATGGTCTGATTGTATGTCTGTCTGTGTTTTAACAAATTATTTAAAAGACGAAAAATCCCAAAACCTCAAACTTTATACTTCATTTAAGCACTACCACCGCATGCATGTTACAATAAATTGTTGATGAAAATCCATCAACCGGAAGTGTGCCTTTATTGAATATCATTTTTCTCTTTCAGTTTTTCGCGATTTTCTTTAGTTTTGGGAATTTCCCCTTAGCTTTATCAGCTATGACGATTTCTTTAAACTTAGAATGCTCAGTGCAGTTACAAACCTGCATCTTTTATTTTTAAACATTTTTTCAGATAAACTGATTTTAAAGGGCTTTGTGGGGGGGGGGGAGCTGTCAGTTAAGTTAATATTTAAACTGCACCGCTACAACCTTTATTAGTTGAAACAGGAGGAATAGTCAGGCACATTTAAACGTTTGTAAACTTTTTTTAAAGAAAATTTGATCATTATTGGATTAATTGCAGGGGGGGGAGGAGAAGATTGTGTGAAAGGTTCACACCAGAATTTTTGTTTCAACTCAAGCACACTAATTGAAAATTCATTAATTTTTCCACTGTTGATGAAACTGCATAAAAAAAAATATTGCTCTTTATATTTATTTTGAAAAATAGTTTTTCCACTCTTGTTTTACTAAAATATTACGACAGAATAAAAGAGAGAGAGACACACCTTCATTCAAATAAACAAAAATAACAGCTGGGAATATTCGTGCAGAGAACTGAGAGAAAGAAAAATAAAATAAAAATAGAAAAACTTGTAACAAAATTAATAATCCTTCATATACAAAACTACTATGAGAGGAAAACTTATTATAAAAAAAGGAAAATGAAAAAAAAAGAAAAAAAAAAAGAATACATATCACCGGACCACAGTTGGCAGCACTGTAATACTTTCCATATGGCCTGCGAGTTGGTTCGCGTGTTGTTTTTTTTGCTTGTTACGGAATTATGTTTGATGACAATTCGCTACACAAACACCTCACAACAGTTCTACCTGCAATTTATTATCGCATATATATTTCTTCGTAGGCATTTTTTTTTTCTTTTTTTGTTAAAAATATTGTAATTTTTTTTTTTTTTTTTAAATAAATTTATTAACATTTATTTTAGTTAATTTAAAAGCTCTGACGTGAAACGCTCACATGTTTCTCTCATATATTGCAATTCCCACACTTCAGATGAATTTTCTTATGTGGCGGATTTTTTGCTGAAAATTTTAATTTCCTAAATTTCCACCAGATGGAGCTGTATATTATAACTGAAATCACATTATAGTGGGAAAGTTAACTCCTCATCTCTCGCAGGATCAGTCCCAAACAAAAAGTCAATTCTTTCGGAACAACGTTGCAAATAAAAAATAATAGTATTCAATGTGAAAATTAGGACTTTTTTTAAGAAACTTTTCCTAGAATATCGCAAAAAATAATTAGTAAAAATGCACTTCCGGTTAACCTATTTTCTTTGATGTATTTTAAACATATTTGTATTATGCTTTTTAATGATATCAGGATAGAATAGTGATGTAAATGATGAACACACGATCTGGGCACTACACTCATAGTGAAGAAGAGTATTTTAGAGGGGGTGAAGACTGGTGATTGTTGGTAGTGTGATGAATGTAAAATGGTGTAGCGTTGGCTGAATGTGAGTCGCTTGACTCGAACTATGTGACTTCTTGGAATTCTTGATTGTCCTAACGGTAGATTAGCTAGCGTGGTTATAACCTAGTGATCTTTCAATTTGATCTTGAGCTTGTTCAGTACTTAAAATTGACCCAAGTCTTTAGATTTTCGGTTTTTTATCACAATACTTCCTAGCTCTTGGTGATAACTTAATGGTGGAAGATTGGCTGATGCAAGTTGAAGCTTCTATATAGATGATCTCTTTTCTTCCAGAAGGGAGGTTGTCATTGGCCACCTATCATTCTCCATTCTCCTCATGTCTTCATACCAAGTGAGGAACTTTTCTTGGATTCGCTCTACTATGTGGTGTGACATTCTTGCTATTCTCCTGTTCTTCAGCTTTCCCCATTTTGGAACACCGCGCAGATCTTCTCCAGTAATCTAGATTAGGACACACATATAAACTTAGCCGCCTGTTTTTTCGGTTAGTATGCAGGTTTCGAAGCCTATACCTGGGATGCTTCCAAACACCGCTTTGTAAATTTGCTTCTTTCTCCCGATTTGATATTTGGGGACTCCACAGCACCGAATTGAGCATCCGATTGGCCCTTCGGCCACTCTGTATCCGAAACTCGATATCCATATCGCAGTTGTTTTTTTTTAAGGAACATTGATCCCAAATATTTAAATGTATCGACATTGTTTATTTGCCCCTCCTTTTTGTAGACAAGATCCTCTTGACTCCCCCGAGCATCTTACTACAAAAACTCTTAGTCTTATCGAAATTAGATTCTGATCCCCAGGCGGGGTGATCCTTTGTAATAAATTCACCATATAGGCAATGGAATTGATCCATTGTAACTATAACTTGGTCATCGGCGAACTGTAAATAGAACAGAATATCGCCCTTCGTGGGAACTCTCATATCTGTCACTTTCCAATTCCACAGTTTCAGTGCCTCATCACAACAAATATTTTAAATATAGCACCCACACACAGCACCCTTGTTTCAAATATTTGGATGGATAAAATGATTCATGCAGTCTCGTCCTTTTGTTGACCATCATAACTTCAGTTTCATACAGATCTTTTACAGTAATGATAATAAATCACAAATGAACCATTTCAACAAGTGCTTTCTCGGCATGCTGTCTTAAGCTTTGTTTAATTTTGTAAAAACCAGATGCATTTCTTTATCTCTAGCTAATCGTTTTCAATTTATCTGCCTTGAACGTGAAGATATTGTCAATATCTAGGATCTTCCTGCAAATCCCGAATAACGAAAAAAAACGAACACTGTAAAATCTCTATTTTGAGGGAAATGTTTCATAATGGAAAGTGCTAGTGGAAAATAATATTCCTAAACGCAACATTAAGTTTGAGCTTTTCTGCAATTTTTCCTTTTTTGAGAAAAATTCAAAAACCTACGCAGACCATTCGCGAAAACATCTCTTTTCTTAATATTCAGCGCGCGGCAACCATGTATTGTCCCTGTGAAATTCGAACACGTCACAATATGTCTTTTTAACAATACTATAAAGTAAAACAAAATGCCATGACAGAATGAATCCCTCTTCCCCCCCCCAACTCGAAAAACAAGTTTGCAGCTGAGAAAACTATTTTCTCATTTCTCCACTTTTCTATCATTTTTTCCACTACAGCATTATCAGCTTTTTTTTCTCAAATAGCATTTTCACTTATTCTGTTTCTGGAAAAAGCAGAAAAATAAAAAAGAAAAAGAGAAAGATTCGACGTGATTCCATACACCACACACACACATACATCTATATATATATATATATATATCGATGGCCAACAAGAAAATACCAGGTGAGCTGTTCAAGTTATCTGACAGCTGGTAATAGAGTTTCCGCTGACGTTATACACTGCTAGTATCCCTGTCTTCCGTTCGTTCACATCAGCTGACGTATAACTCTTTAGCTCTCATCAAATTCCCTTATTTTTTTCCGCTTCTTTCACAAACATTTCGACTATCATTTCCTACTCTACTACATCTTATTTGGAAGCAAATAAAGATGGTATAAATTAAATAAAATAATAGATAAAAACAAGATTTGAAACCTAAGAAGAAATTCTGGTGAGACGAACTCTCATTGTTTTATTACAATCATGTATAACATGACAAACTTTCTTTACACTTCAGATTGTATTTATTTGTCCAAATATTAAACATAGGTTGAGACAAGTATCTACCCAGATAGGATGTTGAATTCATTATGGTGCAGTGTGGTATTCATTAAACAATCCAAATAATATTGGAAATTTAATGCCACAAATTCCAGAGAAATTCATAAAATCAGTTTGCGGGGGGAGGATGTTTCAGATAAAAGTGAAACATTTCTATCTGTGCAGTGAACATTCCAAGTTTACGAGAAAATCGTTGTATAGAGTCGTTTTAGAGAAAATTAAAAAAACAAACTGAAAAACCTATTATGTCAAGTCGCATTTGTGTTAACTAATTTGCTTCCAATCAGGATTTCTAGCACTCTACCTAATATATATTAATATTGTACAAGTTGTAGAACCGTACTTGTACTGAAGTGGTACTTTACATGAAACTAAACGCTACAGCAAACTAACTATGTAACATATATAAAATAATCATCTACATATTATATATGTTGAATATAATCTAATTGATTTAACTAATTAAGTTAATTAATTATAATTAAATAAGTAATAATTCGAATGTATATATATATATTGCAAATACATTAAAAACAAAATGTAATATATTTTGCTAATTTGGTAAAAAAGAAGCCACGATCCCTACATTTTTTTACTGCTATGAGGGAACTTTTGCCATCGTTGGTTCTCAAAATTGAGTTTCCATCGGCCGTGAATGTTTTGAGGTTTCCTCTGAGTAAAATAAAAAAATGTGTGCGTAAGAGTGAGAGATAGACAGAAGGAACAAAATACATCTCAAAAATGAACACCCAGGAAGCTCTTATACTTGATATTCCGTTTTATATGCCACCCGGATATCTGATACGAAGTTTTAATATAAAATCTGCCAACCGGAAGTGTAACTTATTTGAATGTTTCTTTCATTTTTGTCTCTCGTGAATTATTTTGAATGCTTTCTTTTTGTTGGGATTAATAGAGGCGATGTCTGCTGGACCACAATGTAGTTAGTTTAATGAAATATGTAGTCCTAGGTTGAGGAAATTAGCCACAACTACTGAAGACTTCACAATACTTATACTAGCGATTTCAAGTACTAGCTTTCGGTGCTGCGCGCATATCTTCAACGAGTCTTACCCCTCCTCTGTCTCGACTATCGACCGTACGTTACGAGTGGTCTATAAGTTTGAGAATGGGGCTCCTCCACCCCCTCTAACCCCATCAAGAGCTAGAAAAAAAGTCGTATAAATCCCTAGCAATCTCCGGGTTATTGGAAGTCTGATAATTAACATTCAAGTGTCAAGAAAAATATTTGATGTTTTCAGGATTAACGTCTTTCACGATTAACGCCACACTAGCTAATCGGCCATCGCTTAACAAGTTGCGCAGTCTAACTAACCAACTACCATACTATATCGCCCTTCGCCTGGCCATTCTATCCTCAATACACTTCTTCAGCTCACTATGTAAAATATAATTATGAGTTGTTGTAAAATGGATGTTGAGGATCGGTCACAAAAGAACTCTTTTAAAATTTTCACCGACGTTTCGACAAATTTGTTGCCTTCTTCAGGGTAAAAATTTTCCTGCTTGAATTTCTTAAAAACTACATATTAACTTGTGATAAACCATCACCAATAAATTTGCCGAAACGTCGGTGGAAATTTGAAAAGATTTTTTTTTTCTGACCAAGCCTCGACATCCATTTTACAAAATCAAATACAGCGGTCGTAACGAACACCATAAAATAATTATGTGTGCTTAAGTACAAATATTGGGCGACTGTATTTACCAACATTCACCATTCACATTATTACGTCAGATTCAGGTATTTCCTTAAGCCTTGTTAACCCTGTCTCTATTTCTTTATATATTACATATGTAATTAACCAGTTTGAGTCCAAGAATTTCTTTACTTTTATCAGCAATTAGTAAGCATGGAAAACAAATTATGTAATCTAATACAATTCGCATTTCTCCAGATTTACGATGTGGACTATTTTCATAAACACCATAATTAAATTTGTAAATTTTGTAAGTACTAATGCAAATATATACGTCCTGTACACAAATTGGATAACCACTTTCCTGTTCTAAGTTTCTCTGTTTCCACGCATACATAATAAAGTAAATAAAAGGTATTTTACTGCCATGGAATTGGGTTAAATTCAACCGAGTTTTGTTCGGTATGTGTATATGGATTTGTGAACGGTTAGTTGGACCATATATCTGGATTCTATGTAGAACATAGGAGGACCCACTCCTCCAACAACTCACAGTTCTCTAGCTTTATTGCAGAGCGCACAGATAGAGGCTTTCATCCACTCCTCCTCCACACATACAAGGCCGCCAGTACAAACTGGTTTATATAGACGATACCGTGGATTTGATATTGCTAACTGTATACCCAGCTTGAATAACAGCACTGGTTGGAATGAAAACAGAAAACCCTTAGGGAAATTTATAAAGCGTGATACTTTTTTCCCAGGGATATTTTGTGTACTTAATGTTGCATCTAAAACGGGAAAATAAAAAAATTGATGTGACACCCTCTCATACTGTGATTTTCTCCGGCTGCAGATAATACAGTTATAAAATTGACAAAATTTGCTTTTAAATTCTGGGAGTTCTCAGAACCTCTGGAATTAATTTTTCCCGACAAATCTTTAATAAAAGTTTTACATCTGTGGAATTGCATTTCAATTTAACCGAAATCGTTGGAATCGTTTTCGAGAAAATTCCGCAAAACTCAGAAGCTGTTTTGCAAATTCGCACTTCCGGATAATCGATTGTCTTCAAATTTGGAATTCTAGCAATGCTTTTAATATATCTAAGTATTGTATATGTATATTTGGACGAAGTACACATAGTGCTGAAGTGATACTTTAGACTTGGAGAATGGCTTAATGTTGTTGAGGTACTGCCTCAGTCACCTTCTAAAATGGAATTGTCCTAAAAATATGTTTCAAATAAAAAAGATATGTATTTATGATAGTGTAAGTTTAAATAAAATCGTTGGAGTCAGTTGCGAGAAAATCGTGAGTAACCAGAACAAAGTGAGTGAAGTCACACTTCCGGTTTAACGATTTTGAGCAAAAGCTGTTCGGATTTAGACCGATGATGTAACAACAGTGGCCAAACAGTATATCAAGTGTGAGCTACCTGCCATGTGCACTAAAAACAATTTTGGCGGCACCGGATATAACGAGACTCGTATTTCCGGTGGAAATTCATGTTAAATTTTTACACGATCGCAGTTACTTAATTTTTACCAGTAGCAAGCCAGAGTTACAAGCTGGACCATGCCCACTCCTACTATGAAGATATCAAAATTAAACGGTGTAATCATTAAGGAAAAATCCAAGTAATAAGAAATTGCTGCCATATTAATTATAAATAAGGTTTAGCTTAGCATTAATGTTAAAAATAGATGAAGTTTTGCTAATCAGAAGCAAGAGTACAGTATACAGTATACTCGGCACAATAGCTCCCGTGATTTTCAACAAAATTATATTGATTTTAGTTCAGCCAGCGTCCAAACAAAGCATAGTACTGCCATCTCAGTTAAGCTGTACTAAATCTGTTATTTAGGCGGGCTTACAATTCTACCCCGAATTACATACGTTACACCCTCATAGGGGTTGGACTTTAATATTTCACTACCACGTATATTCTATTTAACAAACATTACCCGTAAGTTCAATAAAATCAACATTTAGTTTGGCTTTATGTTGGAGCAAAAATATAAACTGTAAAATAGTGATTATAGAAATATTGTTCTGTAAATTTATTTTATCAATTTTTTTCTTATTTGTTGAGAAAAATTAAGAAAACCGTGAATTTTTTTCTGAGGAAACGAGGCAGCTGGAGGATGAATCACCAAATGCGAGCAGAAATTATGTACGTAATATGATTATCCTGAGAAGTCATGTGATTTGTCTTATTCGTTATGGTAATATTTAAAGCGAATAAAATTAGCATCCATGGTCAGACTTGCAGAGAATTCTATGGTAATTTTTCTATGCATCAATTGTTAATAATGGAAACCTCTTGAAAAGACACTTCTCTGAAGAGATCTTCTCTAAAGTTCATCTGACATAAGAGAAAGTAAAAATATAGTTACTATAATCCGAATTGCTCGTGGTAATGTAATTTTGTGGCCAGTGTGGACGTCATTTAGTTTTTAAGTTTCCAAGTATTATCGCTGATATTTCCGTGGAAATTGGAAGAAAAGGGTCAAGTGTCACCTTTCTAAGAAACAAAAAAAAAAAATAGTATTCTTAAATTAGGAACTGTAACCTCATCACCTATAACAATAGGTTTATCTTGGGAAAATAAGAGAAAATATTATGGAATTTTCAAGGGACCAAACTATTTGTAGGAAAATCTTGTTTTGTACACCACATCAAAATTTGAATAGGGCAGTCATTTCGGTGTTGTCCACCGAAGGTAAAATAAAAATAAAAATCATGTGGTCCTTCCTGAAAAAAAAAAAAAAATAGCCCGAAGGTGAATATCGTGCCTGAGTACTGCATCAATATGTAGATATAACTTCAGTAGTTGGGGACAAACCTCTTTGCCTATGCCTAAAGAAAACTTGCCCCACTTCAGCATCTTGTACTGTGTTTTCGAGGGTACGGTCCAATGGAAATGTGTGTGTATATGTGACTACATAGAACAGGTACGCTATATATATAGAAAGAGAGAGAGAGAGAGAGAGAGATGCAACAAGAAAAGGAATTGATAGTGGTAGGAGAAATACTATCATCCCTTTTGGGCATTTGGCTTTTGTAGTTTGTCCCTAGAAAGGGGGGGTTTGATGTTCAAGCACATCGTTCCTATCTATCTACCTAGAAGCGCTCCTTGGTGGAAACTCATTCTACAATCATAGCCCTTATCCCTTATCGTGCGTATCCTGTACTACTGCCACAAGCTGCGTGTGTGGGTACAATTGAAGTGGATATGTAGAATACATGTGGTAGGAGGTGATAGGAACACAGGTTTTCCAGGCCACACACGCCTACACGCAAACACACATTTCTATTGCCATCTCTCTCGATATGTTCCCCCAACTCTGTCTATTTCTATTATTGGCAAAGAAGTGACTATCTCTATAATAGAACCACACTCAGAACCGGAGGCAGGGTGGCTGCTACAGCAAAACCAGTTATACCCCTCATATTACCACAATTTTATAATCTTGCATAATATGGTAAGATCTCTTATTTATATTAAGGTTGGATAACGTTTGCTGGTTAGCTAGGAAACCCGGGTTATAACTCTATGAAACTTTATAATAAAATTAACTTATAGTTTTTAATAATGTAGAAAAGCTTTTTCTTAATGCTTTATTTATATGAATCATTCAAAATAAGAAACTTTGATGTCTTTCTAGCTTTTTTTAATCCTTTGAACCGAATGGAATATTGTAAAATTTGGCATCCATCTGTTTTTATAGGGACATCATTCTAATTTTTTACACTATTCGTTGAGGATGTTATAAAAAACTAAATCGCCATAAATGTCGTGGTATTTCCTAATCATCGAATTTAAAAAATTTCATTTCGGCGAATGGTATGATTATTAGGGCGAGGGTATGATGAAAGAAGAGAACCTAAATTTAGTGTTGCCGACTTTAACTTTGAAAAATGAGGTAAACAAGTTTTAAAGAAATTAGTTTTTTTTTTTTTTTAATCATTCGCACAGATCAAATTATTGAGCATTAGGAGAAAGATATTAAATTATTTAACAAAATCCATCATTACCGGCCTTACATCTAGCGCACAATATGGCTTAATGAAGGAATTCACTAAGAGGAAAATTTTTAGTGAAAAGTGTGAATAAACCATCCACCTAGCTCTTAAATGAATAAAACATGCACTAAAACGGAAAATTAAATGAAAACAATATGCTAATAATTTTCCATCATCAAAACAATAATAAATAAATAAATAAATAGAGAAAGAACGTTTCACAATTTAATTAAATTTGGAAAATGGATGTGAAAAACCCCTTATTTTCCCAAGCATGTAATCTTTTTGTGAATGCTATTTATTTTAATCCAGAAAGTAATTATATTTAAGAAGGTTATTTTGAGAATTGAATAGTGGTAGAATATATTGCATTAAATTATCAAAAATACACACTCCCAAGTTTTCGAAAACGAAATCTACTATAAATTTGGCACAATTCGTCGCCGGATATCTGGGCTCTTTAATGGTGCTTTAATAACTTATATACTTATCTTTAATACAAAATTAATTATTGCACTTGGAACTTTTAGCACCCTGCCGCAGGTTTTTTTTTTATATTCTTCTTCGATTTTACGCGCATAATTCCTAAGTCAAAGAAAACATTTTCATGGTTACAGTATGTTTATTTCGAGTTATAAAAATAAAATTGCGTAATACGGTTTTTTACTTTGGTAGAAACAATCTGTTACTGGAATTCCTTAAAAAAAAAAAAAATTAAATATCTAGTATGGAACATTCTCACGAATTTCTCTTTTTCAATTCTCATAACTCTGTTAGACAAATTGTTTCTTCAATGTCAACATTTTCACTGAAGGGTTTAGTTCTTTTAAATTCCACCAGATGGTGGAACTGTACTTACAGACATGATGGTGAGGCATTATAGCCCGAAGCTTAAGGTATTTTCTGAAAAAAAAAATGTCATTCTTTCAATAAATGTATTAAGTTTAAACATATGTAGTTTGTTTACGCAGTTTAAGAAAAAAAAAATTAATCTTTCGAACTGTTTTAGAGAAAAACATGAAAAACTGGGAAAAACATTGTGTAGGAAGGGAGCACTTTTGTTTAACCCATTTTCTCCTAAAATTTATTAAACATATGTTATGAAGAAATTTGGTGAGGATCGGTCCATATAGAAACATTCAATGGTGCCAACGTTTCGACAGAGTTTCCTGTCTTTATCAAGGCTTTAACTAAAAACACAATACAATGAGAAACCATAATGCATTAATAATACTGTAAAGTGCAGAATACTAATAACAAAAACAAAAAACAAAAAAACAACAAAAATGTTAAATAATGTTCTTGAACTTAATATAGATAGTCGTGAAGATGTGGAGAAAGAATTTTTAAACATACACATTTGTTACATTGCAGAAACACAAAAAAAAAATTATATGTTACTAGATTCTTGTCTTATATCATCTACAGATATGAAAGTGGGTTGAACAGGCAAGTGAAAGGGATTAGAGGAAATTTTTAGGGGTGTGGTAGGTGAAAGGGAATTCTAGAAGGTCATGTTTTGAACGAACCATTATACAACGCGTACAAATTATTCGTGTCATTACGAAAATTAACAGAAAATTTATTTCTTTAGATATATATCATTTTTAATATATTTCTTTTTTTCTCCTGTTAGTTTCTTTTGCTAGTGTGTTTGTTTTAGAAAAATCAAATTTATGATTGTTTTGCTAAAATGTTTCGTCAGTGCAGTAATGTTGTCTTTGTCATTTTTATTTCTACAGTCGGATTCATGTTGGTGCATTCTGGAGTAGTTTGACCAACATAAACAGCTGGACATCGTGTACATCTGTCTGGTAAACGAGATCTGATTGTAAGTTGTTGGGAATAGGGTCTTTAACTTTGCTAGGGAATAGGGTCTATAATTTGGTAACAGTGTTAGTGCATTTGTGGGCTAAAGTGATATTAGAGCGTCTGAAAATTTTGGATATTTTCTCTGACAGTTTGTTAATGTATGTAAATGAAATGTTTTTAGGAGGTTGATCAACAGAAATATGAGGAGAATGAGTTAAGTTGTTGTCGTAATGTCACGTGTTAGTGAGTTTAGATGACAGTATTTCATTAAGTGTTTTATTAATAATTAATTCACTTTTTTTATTTATTTTTTCTCTCTGTCGAAACGGTGGCATAATTGAATGTTTCTTTATTGACCGTCCTCACCAAATTTCTTCATAACATATTTCATCAACGGTCAACAAATACTTTTATATTTATTAAACATATTCAATCCTAATTTAAAATATGAAATAAAGGTACTTCAAAATCTTTTTGCACTTGAAAAGATTTTGACCAAAACTTTTATGTCCGATCCCTTGATGGTGCATGATCATACACGCATACACTCTTGTAGACCAATCGCTAAAAACATTTTTTTCTTTTCCATGTGACTTTGGACCAATTTATTTCCGGTAAAAAATATAACTCAATTCTGAAAATTTGAAACAATCGCGCAATATTTTCTCTTACAATAGAAAGTGAAAGTGAAAACACTAAATTCTGATGGACTTCTTATTCAACAATCTTCCTGAAATTCTTTTCGATCAATCTTCTCAACTAGTAACAGATTGGTCTCAAACACTACTCCACACATCTCAGTCTGAAAGCTATTGGATTAAATAGTCTCCATTGTTTTGTATCCTGACCAGATCCCAAGCACACTTAGCTTGCATAAGAGCCTACATAAGATATAATCACTGGGATGATCTCAAGTTCCAAAGCATGAGCTGATATGTCCCATCATATCTCCGGGACAATATCCATTTCTCCCACTAGATTTATGCTTTAGAATTAGTGGACATCTTTATGCTCCTAGTCATCGTCAACTTATTTAACTAAAAGGAACACTGAAATATGTAGAGACGCATACATACAGGTAAGTATATTGTCCTAGCGTTAGGGGTACGCTAAATCCCAGTCGTTACTTTTGTGATCGTCAGCATTTCCGGGCTCATTAATTAAAGAAAATGATGCGGAGAACACGGAAAAGGTAACTGATTTCATAGGACTTTTTAAAGTGCTTCATCTTTAACCATCAAAAACCAGTGAAAATGCAATAAATCCTCACTATTGAGGCTTAGTAAACATATTAATAAGCTTTCCATTAAGATAAAGAAGGGAACAACCATTAATTAATGATTGGAATTGAAATCTTATTTATCTGACCGGAACGATAATGAAGTGTATGGGTTTTGTTAGTGTTAAGAAGAGATAATTATGTTTCGAGCATAGTATATTATATATATACCAGCACAGGTTACGTGATCAAGGAAGTGCGTTGATTCAACATGAAACCACGTTGCTATTAACTACTCTACTGCACTTCCAGTCTCCCTTCACCGCCAGCTTTGTAAACATAATATATCGCAACCATGTATATATGCATTTCAGGCACACACACACACACAACATTTCGTACCCTATACAAAACCCTACATATGTACATAGATTGGATGGTACACCAACTTTCAACATAGCTTTCTCACTGTGTCGAAGAAAACTATCCTAGGGTCGATCAAATATTTCTAACGCTACATAGTTAACACAGTCTTCTCACTAATCACAACTATTTCATAAACCTGACCAAAACAAAACAAAAAATGTGTTTATTAATTTTATTATCTTCGATGTTTTCAATAGTTTGTAATTTTTTTTTTATTTTAACATCAATAAAAGATAAAAGGTACGGTCGGCCAATGTTGATGTTTATTAGTTTCTTTAATTTCCTAAAATTGCTTTTAGCGAATCGTCTGTATTTACCTGTGAGTGTGTGTGTGTGTGTGTGTGTGTGTGTGTTTTCCCTCACAGTGCCTCTTTTGAAGAAGAATTTATATTCGACATGCTCCGTGTTAAACATGTGTCGCTAAGGCTAGTAACATTAGATGAGTTTTATGTAGATAACAATTATTTTGAATGTACTAATTATTGAATTAATAATATTTAATGCTCAATATTGGTTATGAAAATTAATATTAATGAAAACTAAGCTTTCTTTTCTACACCTTTTTATTTTTTCAAGTAAATTTGTAAAATTCTTCATTTAAATTTGATGAAATGGTGGATATATGGTAGAGTCTTGACGATGTTGTAGTAAGGTACAGGAGTACTGTAAGGTGATGGACAGTTTCATTATCACCAGGACATGACTCATCAGATATTATGTGGGATATCTCCAGATATGTCTGTATCTGGCAATAACTGAGTTTATTTGAAGCTTTCCGTTAAGTTGATTATCTGGCCTACTTCTGACAGTTGGGTAAAACTTCTAAACGTCATTGATACCTCCGTCTCTGATTTCATTACAGTAGAATCTATTCTTGGGTAGTCTTCTCTTTGAAATATGAGCAAAGGATTGTAGAATATTCTCATTCTTGGAAGCTTCTTTAGTCAATCGATTCGCTTCTTCGTTTTTGTCTATATCTGGTCGCCTTTCACTCATGAGAAACCAACCTTGGTTTTCTTTCCGTGTAATTTGTTATGTATGTATCCATTTGTGTGAACACAGTATATCAAGAAAAATGCTACTTTCTCAAGTAGGTTTTTCAATTTTCCACGAGTTTTCTTGATTTTATATGTAAATTACTTTTGACTGAATGTTAATAATTGATTGATTGTTATATGTTAACAGGGGAGCGACAGTTGGCAAGGACAAGATAATGATCAGGTGAGAAAGAGTTTTCAGTTTAATTATTATTCGATTGATTGATTTATTTATTTTTTGTTAATCCTAGGAAATTAAATAACATTAACAGATATAACAATAATAATTCAAGAAAATCAAAAAGAGATAAATTTTATATATGAAAACATGTTACAGTTAGTAAGAATGATGTGTCATCTTCAGATGTTACTAGAAATGCTTTTGTTTTTAGAAAACTCATACAAGTGCATGTCACACTCTTGTATGTATGGTATATATACAGCTCTGGTACTGGCGTTCTCTGGACGGGAATATCGTGGATGGGAAGGGGTTACTTTGAATTGTGTCTGTAGAGCTTTGTTACATTGCAAAGTTCACTTTAAGTTTTATACAGTTTATTGTTGTACAAAAAGCTTGACAATCTGCTTCTTATATCTATCTCACACTACTGGCACTTCTCACAACTACACTTATACTTTCAAGCTTTTAAAACAAAAGCTTTGAACCTAATTCTGGAACACTTTGTTCAAAATATATATATAGTATATATAAACATGAGCACTACATTTCAAATTAAACTCAGGAACAAACTACTATCTTCAGCTCTTTCTTGTACCCTTATCGTTGTGACAATTATTCCATCAGTTATTTCACAGTCTGTTATTCATGTGTTTCATACTAGTTTATACATAACTTCTGGCTTATTTATAAAAAATATGCAGTAAATTAGGAGCTAAATTTATACTTTTAATACAGATTTTTAAACTCTAGAAGTTAAGGTTAGGTTAGAAATTTTATCAACAAATATACATATGATTACATACGTTAAGAACATAAAAGAAGTACTAATGTAGACTTACACTTTAACCCTCTTACAAATTGTCTATGTAGGGTTTTTTGGGATAAGTTAAGGAATTCATATGCAGGGAAAACTTGCAGGATCAGCAAAATATTATAAGAGGATATCCATTAGTCTTTTGTGTCTGTAGTGAATGACTTTCGCGGCAGATGCATTGGGATGACCCACTGGTGTCAGAAATGTTTCAGCAGAAGGTTTTTGATAAAGGATGTACTGGGATTACCAAAAATTTTCTTGGAGATTTGTCTGATTTGTCAGGAGTTTCTCGATGCGCTACTACTAGGTTCTAGGCGGAGCAAGCGCAGATAACATCGTTCTGATAATGACTTTGTATAATAGGAGTTTGTTTTGTCTAGTCATTTTTGAGTCAAATGAGAGAAACAGGAAAAATAGTCTTACCATTTTTCTGGAATTCACTTTGACCTGTGTAGGGCAGTTACTTTCTTTGAGTAATACCTTTAAAGATTGAAAGAAAAATAATTTGCTAAAATATAATATCAAAGTCATGTAGAAATTCTTAAATTGAAGATCTGTTTTAACATTTAAAAAATAAGTTTTACAATAAAGTAAATAATAGAAAATATAATATAATTTTGCTTAACTTTAACCAAATATTTTGCAACCTTTCTCAAGGTAACCAGCCCATTTTCAATTGACAACAGTCTCTTAGAGGTTACCGTACATCCTGTACCTCTATTTATATTCTTTTTGAAATTAGTTTCAACTGTTAAAATATATATATATACATTTAATGCGAGATTTAATGTGAGCTTTTATAACTCACGCTTTCGTTTCTTTGGACAAACCTGAACTCGAGTGTGTACAAGTAGACTTTACTTTCTATATAACTATACTGTAGCATACTGTAGTAATTATTGTAGATAAAGTAGTAGTAGATATCAGAATAGACCTGGTTCATCTAGCAGTGGAGTCATCCAACGGTTTTAGAAAGTTTTCAGACTTAAGGAAGTTTTGGTAAACATATCATAATTACGATCTAGTCCTAGACCATAATTTCCTTATGATATGGCTTGGCCTCTCAGGAACTTTACAATGCACACTCTGTATAGCCCACTAAAGAAAACAGGTATTTTTTTTTACTTTATTTACTTTCTAAGCCAAATCTAAAGCCTATTTTTGTCTTTCATGTCATGACTTCCGCATGACCAATGATATGCAAACTTTCCAAAGTGACAATATCCTTAGGATCATTGCATTTCTTCTCTTCCACAACTCTTGCTTCTCTCTGCCAGGCATTGGTCCCTTGCTTGTAACCGCCAACAAAGATTAATTGTTTTCTCTGCAGAATCTTTCTATTCCATAGATGACTGTCACATCCCACTCCACTGTTTCCAGGCATCTTATCTGACTTTAACCTATTTTGTTTCGTCAATCAATGCAAAGTCCTAAACAGGATTCATTTACTATATCTAACTACTTCAATGTCTCTAAAAACCTTTCAGAACAGCTGACGCCAGTGAGAATAACTGTTTTTTTTTCTCAAGCGCGTGTTTTTTCTGCCGTTGTATGCTCGCCCATTTTAACTAAGAAAACTCTGAGGTTCTTCAGTGGTTTACTGAAATATACTAGTAAGGAATGACAACTAGCAAATAATTATCATTTTCTTTATAAAAAAAAATATGAATAGTACTTGGGTTTCCAGGGTGAGACCGCGTCAGTGATTTGCTATAAACCGACTTTTCGCCCATATTGCAATGAGCTTCTCGTTACTCCTTGAAAGGGAGCAATGAACCTTGCTAGAAAAGAAAATACTACATTATTAAATTAATTTTGCAGTTACTCTTTATTTTCTCGATAATAACTTAAACAAATTGTTGACTGTATTTTTGTCTCATAAAGAGTAAATAATTCACTAATAATTTTAAAAATAAATAAACAATTGCAACCCTTCCTCCATCCAATATTTGTACACCCCTCACACACATTACAAAAAGACCAATACAATATATAACGGAATTACTTTCCAAATAGATCAACATTTAATGACTGCTAAGTCATTTCCTTGATTTCAATTTAGAGTCTGATTTTAAATGTCCTTTTACTTTTCATTCATTAGCCCATAATATGCTGAAAATAATTTTCCATTTGCTTAATGTATTGCTAATGAAAAACACTTTAAAAGGGGTGTAATAAAAGCGCTGTTGAAATGAATTTTCTTGTTCACTTAATATGAAGTACACTTAAAAGTGATGTCGTAAATTCATTAATATCTATGAACATGTTTCTATATTTAAACATCTTGTATACTATTTTCGAATTTTTACTTCCTCTTTTGCTTCGTAAGAAAAAGTATCGCGATCGTTTCAAATTTCTGAAATCGAGTTTTCATTGGAAATATATATGAGGGCCGCCTGGGCTTTTTTTTCTCGAATAATCTCTTTCTCTCTCTAGTTTGTGTGTCTGTGTGTATCTCATAAAACGAAAAATCGCAGGAAGCTCAAATATCATATCACTTGAAGACAGCTTAAATTAAAATATAATGGATGTGTTAGGTGGAGAGAATTTGGGTCTGGTTGACAAAATGAGAAGACGGAGTTAACACTGATTAACTATGTATAATAATAAAGAGACACAGTCTGCCTGGACTTTACAATAGTAATGGTAAAGGTAGAGTGGTATGAAAATGACACGAAGTGACTGGCCGTATGAACTGTCCTCCCATGGACTGTCCGGCGCTGTATTTATACAGTTTCTCCCATTCCAGTCCGAGAGAGTGGTTGAGTTTGTTTCTCTTCTCTTTACTCTCTTTGGTTGCTGTTACAAAAACTATTGGAATCATGTTTGAACAAATTATGGAAACCTGAAACAGTTGATTTTTTGTTTGTTTTGTTTTTAGTTATTGGGTTCGTACATATTTACATACAAACTTTTTTTTGCTAAAAATATTTATGGTTATTGGTAGGAAGTAAATATTACTGTTACAGAAGATGCTGATAAGAGCAAGTGTAGAATGTAGCGTGGAATCAATAGTTTTGAATTAGTTAGCTTCAGGCCAATTGCACCGTCCAGTGCGCTGCCCTACAGTTCCAGTAAAGAAAGCAATAAACTTCTGATTAGATTTCAGTCTGTATCCGGGCACCTCCATATTGATGAATCATATTTCAGTAATCAATGATTGAATGAAATCTTTTGATGTTCTTTTTATATTATCTTTATTTTACTATAAGGTTTATGCCATGGGCTCTCTAGTTCTCTTGCTGGCAAGGTTCTTTCTTTTTAATTGAACTGTTCTCCTTCCTTCGCCAAGAGCCAAACCTTCTAATGGTTTCATCATACATATGTCTTATCTATCTTCCAAGCATGGTCAGCTTCATAGCGCCTATCCTTATGGATGATTTTTGTCAAGCAATCCAAGAAAAGGGACCAAGATTCCTCCTGTTTAGAGGTCCAGAAACAGGATTTAGAGTGAGATTATTTTATATGGAGACATCACTATCTCATGGAGGACTTCAGCCCCTTCTTTTGTGACATTTGTACGAAATATTAAGAAAATCATCTTAATCTCTTGTCACCTTATGATTGAAATTGTTTTGAGTTTGATGGGGTTCTTTACGGATTTTTGTGGCAGTAGGATTATCTGTTGAAAAGCTTAGATTGATTACCTGAAGATCTTTATCTATTTGTTTCCGAATGAGTCGTCACTTAAACGGGACATACTACATACACAAAGTTTATCCTACTAAACACGAAGTAATCCTACTAAGACAAAGTTCTTTCCTGCCGTTCGCTGGCATCTTTTGTTGATCCAAAAAAACGTTTCTGGTTTTCTATATGGTTAGGTTAGGTATTAAGCGTTTTTTTATTTGCTACCAGCAAAAAACCTCATCAAAAGAAATTCTAGTATGGACAGAAATTTATATAAGTTCCCAGGAGATTTAGTACCTGGTAGACAACGATTATCCACTCGACTGTTCTGGGCAAATCAAGAATTGAATAAATAATCTTAATTAATCGATATTGCCTACAAAGGTCACAACTAATAACGATTACAATTAATTTTAAATTACAGCGTTTGCAAGGCTGTTAATCAATTCCAAATTAATGAACATATTGATTAAAATTTGACCAGTATAAAGTATTAAAAAAAATAGAAAAAAATCTGGTGTGAAACACTCACACAACTTTCTCTTACAACAGTTGTCAAAATTATAATTGGCAAATTTTATAGTTTGTGTACCATTAACAAATTTAATGAAATTAGTCGAAAACTGAAAAAACTGTTCAGTAAAAGCGCACTTCCGGTTAACTAATTTTCTTGAAACTCGGAATTTTGGCCATTCATTTATTTCTAATTAATTTTGTTTGGCTGATAAATTGATAAAATCACTATGTAGCATTTAGAGACAAACATAACCCCCCCTCCGAAAATGTCATTACATAATTTTGCAGAGAAATGTTTTAAATAAAAGTTGTAAGATTCATTGTAGTTTAGTTTATATACTAGTTTCAGAAAATCGTCGAATCCATTTTTGGAAAATCGCGAAAATTTGGAAAAATCATTTAGTAATGTGAAAAGTAAACGCACTTCCGGTCATCCGAGATTTTTTCAAATTCGGAATTTCAACAAAATATTTAATTCTAATTAACATTATTTAGTGATGGAATTGTTTAATAAACTGAAATAGCACTTTAGATGAAAACCTAACCCTTCCCCTCCACCGTAACTGCGCTTAAATGAACTTTCCCAGAGAAATGTTTCAAATAAAAGTTGTAGCTTTTTGCATGTGTAGTTGATACATCAAGTTTGAAGAAAATCGTCTGAGCCATTTTTGAGAAAAAAGCAAAAAAATAAAAAAATAAAAACTAAGTGGTACTTTCGGTTGAGTAATTTTGACGATGACCCACTGTCAGATGCCACGGTGATACCTAAACGGAATATCAAGTTTCAACTTTTTACGGTTTTTCGTTTTTTAGATATGCTGTTCACATATACACACACACACACACACACACACAGACCATTGTCTAACAACCTTTTTTGGACTCAGGGGACCTCAAACGATATTTCGGTGAAAACTCGAGATCGAAATTGACACGATTACAATAATTCCTCTTATTAGGAGTAAGAGAAAGTAAAAACTAATTAGAATGAAATACCTCAACGCATTCTATGCGGCTCAACAGCGAACTATGTTTTTTATTATATCAGACTCTATAGAAGGGAATCGCCGCAGCGATCATTATTAGTATCTCAGTTCAAAGGAATATTGTCTCTCAGTGAAACCAATTTTTTTTTTATTAATTAGAGAGTAAAGATGTGTCCTACTCTATTCTGGTGGTCTCTACATACATTTCACTCGAGTATGAAAGTGAAATCAACTCCCATTCAGAGTTTTTTAAAAAAATTACCAACTTACTATTACCTCAAAAGATCTAAAAAAATTGGTGGAACATACAGTGTGTTGAAATGACGCTTTAGTGGAACGCTTAATGTTGCTGCCATCCGAGAACGCAAAAATTAATTTAATTGGAAAAATATTTTAAATAAAACTGATGATCTGCACGGCAAGTTTAAAGAAAACCTTTGAAGCCATTTTCAAAAAAAAAACAAACTAAAAAACTGAAAAAACAAAAATCATTCAACACACTTCCGGTTGACGGATTTTGACCATTATTAAAACTTTCTACAATGTAATCAACTGCTTCATTGGTAGGTTGGAACTTCTTGTCCTTGCCCCACCTCTATATTTATTTAAAACAAATACGTAAAATTAGAATTTAAATAAAATTTGTCATTTTATATTATAATTGTACTGACAGCCGTAAGAGAAAGTCGTGTGAGTGTTTAAGGAGACCACACAGCACGTATCTTGATACATTCAGCAATATTTCATCTTTACAGCAGTAAGAGAAACTAACGGTTGAGTTAAAATTAAAATTACTTTACTAAATGATAGTGGTGAGAATGTTTTAATGCTAATTTAACGGAGAAATTTCACTAATAGAGAATTTGTGTCCCGGCAAGAGACTATGTACCTAAAGAGAGTGAACGGGTTAAGGGGAAGAGAGTTCTGTTAAAGCCGAACGCTTACAGTTAAATTGTGAGCAGTATGATACTACTAAATGAGGATATATGGAAACTGGGACAGGACAGGACCGACAGACAGACAGGGAAGTGGATGTCCTCAGTAGTATAGTATTACTACTGGAAGAGAGAGGGTGAGTGAGTTGTATGTAATAGGGCCGCTGGATACAGTGTCAGTTAGTTTGGGTCTCTCTCTCTCATCGTCCTAATGTGATTAGCCTCACACTCTTCAGAGACAAGTTAGAGCTGCGTCAGTTGGATACGAACCTCCACCCCTGTCATTGAGCTCTAACTCCTACACCATTGCCCAACACTTCATGTCTGGTCTAACCATGAGCAACCATGTCATGTAACCAACTACTCCAACATCTATCCCATTGAGAGTAGTTGTTACAACCCCCCACCCTTGGCTAAAAATAACATTCCTGTTTTTAGGAATAAAAAAATTAAAAAATATTTTATTTTACCGCAATGTTAGTTCCTCTTTAACAAATATTTATATAGGACGTATCTTTCGCAAGACCACAAATTGCGAATTCCGGCTCTCCACAAATCCCCTAAAATATTTTTTTTACGTAAAAATGAAAGTGATAGGTTTATATCTTTGCGGTCAGCATTCCAAGTTTAATAGAAATCGTTATAGTCATTTTTAGAGAAAATTCCATAAAAATCCGAATATTTCTATAAAGGCGTTTCCACTTAACCGAATTCCTTCAAATTTGGAATTCTAGCAATGTTTGTACTTTTCTTCATAATTTTATAGGTGATAAAGCCGTACATTGTTCTGAAATGGTAAGAAAAGAAAAATGCTAGGAAAGACACTTATTTGTCATAATAGGTTTGCAAAATATCAAGAAAATTTATTTTTAGATAATAATGATCAATACAAGAAAAACATAAATCTATATATTATATTTATGGAATGTTCAGTTTTTTAAAAGAACCTTTGCATTTTTATTTTTAGGCCTTAAAAACACAATATTTGTGGAAACCTTGGCAAAATTATATTTGTTTGATTGTGTAAGACCAAAACCTCAGTTTCTTTACCACCATATTGGCAAAGTCAGGAAGAATCTTACATATTTAATGTCTTTATTGAGAACACTAATTGTTGGTTGAATAATTAACAATACAAACAATTAAGTCAAGGGAGAAATAGTTTCCAAGAATGATTTTATTTTTAACTCAAACATACTAGAAATACTATCATTAGGACATTTTGATATCATCACCAGAATAGTTTCACAATTATGTCGATAGAGGGTATCCATGTCTATATCAGTTGGCACAAATTGTACGTTTGCGTCACAACTCCCATCCCACCTTAATGATAATTCGGTCCTTTGGCAAATGTCAGGTTTTCGATATCCACAGTTTTTTTTTTATTTCTTTCTTTCTCTTATCATTGTTAAAAGCAATTATTACAATCATGCGAAATTTAATTTTTGTTTTGGGACCCCTGAATGGTATTTTTTTTTCCAAGCGATTAGTTTGTTAACTAATTAATCATAAATATACAAATATTGCACGCAGTTCAAAATTAATTTAGACACTAGTATGGGATCCCATACGAAAGTTTCGGTCAAAAATTTAACCGGAAGTAGAGTTTTATGAATTTTTATTTTTCCAGGTTTTCGCTATCTTCTCAAAAATGGAATACGATTTTCTTTATGCTTGGAATACTTACTAAACAAAATTTAAATATATAATTTCTTATTTGGAACATTTTTTCCGATAAGAGAGACTTTGAATAGTCGGGAGTTGTCGTTTTTAACGCAAGTTACACGCTCTAATATCAGAAATTGGGAAATGATGATTTTGTTGAGCGAACATTTATTTAATCGGATTTTATTGGATTTATCCGATTGGGGACTCTAAAAAAATTGGGGCTAATCTTCACTGTAAGGAACAGCAATTTTGAGCCAAGCAATTTCATAGCGACACATTAGAGCCGCTGCTGGCCTAGGCCTCCTAAAATCAATTTTCCCAGAAGAAAAGTATCTAACAAATGTAGTAGGTCTTGACTCAATATAAATAATAAGTTACGTTTGGCCATTGTTAATGGTACAGGTAAAATGACGGTTGCCAGCGGTCAAAAAAGAAAACTTTTGAACTTTAGGAAAGATTATTTTTGAACTCCACGCTCCGGTCCTCTCATTGGCAGTTTCTGAGGAAGGTTACGAAAAGGTAACCGAAACGTCCAAAAATAAGACTTTTTAAAATAAAAAAGTTTTCTCGTTTTAGCCATTGCCTTACCCCCCCTACCTTCGTTTTTCTTGTTGCCAGATGACAATAACCTAATATACCAATGACATTTAAGGTCTTTTTTTTGAGTAGTTATATTAAGTAAGAAACTAAACAGTCTTACTCAATTTTGTAAAAACGTTTAAATTATACTAAACCTAAAGGCACAAGCCGCCAGTGACGCTGAGAATCCCCGGAATATTAATCCCTTAAAAAAAAAAACAAATCTGTCAGGAAATTTGCACATCTGGCAAATCTAGGATTTTAGCAGTATTTTCTGTTCTGATTAACATTATAGAAATCCGAATAATAACTGAAATAGAACTCTAGATGGAATCGGAAACCCCTTCCTCACCTCATACCCTCAAAGATAACTTTTCCCAGAAAATGTTTCAAATAAAAGTGTTGGACTTAAAAAAAATAATTGTAAATCCTCCATGTGTTATAGATTGAACAATATAAATGAAGCATCAAGCATAAAACACTAAATGTGGAAAATAAGAGGCTTACTACATTTAGTCAAAACGTTAATACAGTGATATAACTGAGCCTATTTTTCCCCCCTCGATAAGAGAAGCGTTAACCTTATAGCAGTGGCTGTAAGGTTGGCAATATTGATAAAACGTCGAGTTTATCCCCTCCCACAAGGAAATGTGAGCCGTTTTTTTTTCCCGAACGCGAGCAGATCTTGTAATTTTTATTATTGCACAATAGATGTTCTTACAAGTCGGCTTTAAGTGTTGTAACATTAGTAGCAGTTTCGAAAATGGAATATAGCCGTGGCTGGAGAGGAACAGCAGAGGGGCAAGAAAGGAAACCATGTCGGTTATTGCTTCTGTGCTCTTCATTTTTCCGCCTGTTTCCATTCTTTATTCACTTTTCTCAATTTTATTTTTTCTACATAGGGGAATATCTTTGGATATCTGTTACATCCGTCTCTTTACTGTCGTATAAAGTTAAATGGTTATGACAGTTGACCTCACTTTCTTGAAAAGTTTTTTTTTATAACAGAAGGGGAAGGTTACAATACGGGCACTAGCACCATCTAGAGCACCAGCTGGTAGCTATATTTATAAAGATTTAAAAGGAATATTGCCTATGGATAGCAATATTATACTGTTTTATGTGGATTTCATATTTCCTTATTGAGATGACTGTGTATGTTTAGGGTTGCGCAAGAAGGCGAACAGACGGTACAGCTCTATTTATATCGATATGATTTTTTTTTATCGATGTTTTATATGCTTGTTTTATTTTTTTAACAGTGGGGGCACAGAAATCATATATTATCTGAACTTTCAGAGCGTTCTGCTAAATTATACTCTTGCTCCTTTATACCTGTATTGCTGTATTGTATTCTCGCCCGCATTGTAAAATTGTGAATTTATTGGTAAGATATAAATTGTTACTATATAAGAATTCAAAATGATGCTTAACAGGACTGGAAAATGACAGGAGTTATTGGACCTTTAACAGGAGTTGAAAGTTCTTTAATTTTATACCTTTATGCACTGAGAAGGAGTGTAGAGGGAATGTCTAACATCTAAATTCCTCCAGAATTATAATAATAAAAATTTTTTTTCTGAAAAATGTTTCAAACAAAAAGGTGCAGTTAGTATGCGAAATTACAAGAAAATCATTGAAGCCGTTTTCGAGAAAAATGCTAAAAACTGGTTGAAAAAGTTTCAAGAACATGGTGATTGACGAATTTTAACGAAACTAAACGGAAATCAAGTTTGTATGTTCTGTAAAAGACTGTGCACTAAAAATATTTGCAGAAGTACAATATGACTATGATTTTGCACTGTGTTGATCGTGTTAAAGAGTATATAAAGAGCATAGAGCGGCCGAACAGAGTGATGTTATCTGGTGTTGTTGGAAGAACAGGATGACCAGTTAGAACTATTGCCTGTTCTACAAAGAATATGGCATTTGATGGGAAATGGATTTACTGGCGAAATCCTGAGACAGTTGTCAATTGCTGGAACGCGGCCCAACAGCATTTGCTGTTTGTAATAGGATCTGAAGAGAGGGATCCAAAGCGAGAGAGAGACAGGATCACTCTCTAGTTTAGGCCAGACTAGAGTGGGA
>JAAEAF010004920.1:0-49286 GCA_011037195.1 Triatoma infestans
GAACAGTTTTTTTTTTCAGTTTTCCACGAATTTCATTAAATTTGGTACACTTACTACAAAATTTGTCAATTATAATTTTGAGAACTGGAGTAAGAGAAAGTTGTGTGAATGTTCCATACCAGATTTTTTTTTTTGGTTAAGATGTTAGCACAAATTGTACTGAAATAACAAATTTTACTGAAATATTGTTTCAAATAAACGTTCTGGCATTTGTGTAGCAGATTGTGTTGTTAAAAATGTAATCGTTGGAACCATTTTCAATCGCTCTTCGCCAGCAAAGAAGTTAACTAGATTGCACATCTAGACAACTCGAAATAAAACAGTAAACATTCACACTATGATGCTCAATATCACATTGTATGGCAGGGGTGGCCTGCCACCATTGGTACTCTTTCAATGCGCCCTCTAGTCCGTCTTAACACGTTGGTCTTGTGGCTAAGCACTCGCCTTTGCTGCGACAATTCAGGGTTCGATTCCCGTGAGGGCAAATTCGGTGTTGACCCAGCATCGTGAGAAAATGTGGGAACCTACAGTTGGTAGCGTACCTAGGTAACGAAGATCGGAACTAAATAGCGATGCCTGTAGTGCTTATCAGAGCCCCCCTCCCAATACAAAGCGCCATCTGGTAAACCTTGGCCTTCACGGGCTGCTTCCTGCTTGATTTAATTTATTTTATATTAAATGTGTAATAGGATCTGAATCATTAAAGATTCATAGGAACCAAAGAGTGAAGAATCAGTATTAGTTGAACCAAATATTAGTTACTTCCCACTTAGGCCAGACTAGGGAGGGAGAATACTTTTTATATATATATATATATATAGAGCTACAGGGGAACAGTTCAGGGCAGAATTTAGGACGGTTTTTACAACAGTACAACCCGGCAGCAACCCCCCTATTTACTTTCTAATTACTCAGCCAGTTTGTCTCTACATTATTCTCTCGCTACCTTATACTCTAACAGTGTATAGTCCTTGCAGTCTGTGTCTCTAGTTTATGATCAGTGTTCAGCATATCATCTAGTTGATTTCTATGTCATTCCTAAATTCTCTCCTTCTCACATCCATTATAAAAGTAATTTTAAAGAATCACATTTTTCTCAAGTACTTAGTATTACATATACTTTTAGCACTATATTGTATTTTTGAAACTTTATGTATTCGACGACTTTCGTATTCTTTCCATCAAAGTCGGCTGCGATTCCTTTATTTGCCAAGTTTCAAGAAATGTTGGCCGATTTATGTATTATGAAGTCTGTAAACTATAACTGAGAAAAATCAAAATACTGTCGTGTTTGTGAAAAAGTACACTGATGAATAGTGATTTATTCCGAAATATATTTTCGGAGAATGGACGACTCGTAATAATTAAGAAAAAGTCAGACAAAAGAATTATTATCGGAATGAATACATACGTAACATGCCGTATTGGCTAGTTTAGTATTCCCAAAAAACTTTAAAGGGAACTGGTAGGAAGTGTTATGGCTTAAGGTCGAATCTTCAGAAGTGCATTGATCCAAGGGGCACTATCTAACAACATTTACTCATTGTGGCGCGGAATTTCTTGGGCCGAATTTAGAAAAACTATATCTCTAAGCTCAGACCTATGTGATGGATGCAAGAAATATAAAAATATATTTAATTTAAAAAAAAAAGTCAAAATTATGAAAATGTGTGACATTCCCTTGCAAAAGGACATTTCAGGTAGAAGACCACTATTGTCTTTTAGAGTTCATGAACTTGATAGCATTGTGTACCCCTTCTTCTCACAGGGGAAGATTTGAAATAACAATTAGAAGACATTCCTTTAAGACAGTTTTTGTTGTAGACACCGAAGCAAAACACATCAGGGCTGTGCCAGTTTAAGTTATAACATAAGAGTTTATTCCAATTAATTTCAGTATACTTATAAGCATATTATTGTGATATTTTAAAGTAACTTAATTTCACTTAGAGAATATATCTATTTTAAAAACTGTGTGATCTCTTGATTATTTCTAATTTCACTCTTAAACATATATACTTACAAGCCCTTTTACTAAACCGCTCACGCCACCAGCTACCAGCACACAAACACACAACATCACCAATCACATTTCACCTACATTTATGGTAGAGTCCAAATAATTATCCAGGAATACAATGGACAACTTATGACATAGAGCACTTACTCTTAGGATGAAGGTATTGACTTTTCGATTAAAATAGAAGCACTCTTCTCTTAAGCACACCCTCCAAGGACCAAAAGCCAGAGATAATATTTGAAATTACGTAGAGTAGATTAAGATGGCTTGGATCACCTGGGGTTGGAGCCCAGTAAAAGATTGTCAATGAAAATTAAGTTATGGATGCCTAGAGTTAGAGAGAACTGAAATATGATTTGGTATGATGTTGAATTGTTGTATGTTTGTAGTAGCACGAGCGGTTTAGTAAAAGGGCTTGTAAGTATATATGTTTAAGAGTGAAGTATTAGAAATAATCAAGAGATCACACTATTATTTAAAATAGATATATTCTCTAAGTGAAACTACGTTATTTTAAAATATCACAATAATATGCTTATAAGTATACTGAAATTAATTGGAATAAACACTTATGTTATAACTTAAAGAGGCACAGATCTGATGTGTTCTGCTTCTTGGTGTCTACAACAAAACTCTGCTTGAAGGAATGTCTCCTAATTGTTCGTTCAAATCCTCCCTTGTGAGTGGAAGGGATAGAACATTGCTATCAAGGTTCATGAACTCTCCCAGTAACTGTACTCTTCTACCTGGGTCACCCTTTTTTGCGAACGAGCTTGCATTTTCTCATAATTTTGATTATTTTCTTTAAATAAAACAGACATATGATTTCTTGCATCCATCACAGAACCGAGGTAAAAGTTTGAAACATCAGATAATAGAACCTTAAGATCGACTGAAAGAAGTTATAGAGTGAATCGATTAGTAAGGTCTTATGAGAACATCATAGTTGAAACTATGCATAGAAATTGTCATAACATTTATCTAGTTAAAGTAGTAAAATGTGAGAAAATCGTAAAACGTCTTTCATTTCGTTCAACTAAATAACTAAGATATTATGAGATGTTGTTAGCTATAAATTTCTCTAAAGACTGGTATAAACGGCAACGGTATTCTTTCACTACCCCCACTTTATGTATAAAAGCTATTAAACTATGTAGATAAATTATCCTTAGAAATATGACATTATAAGCAATGGAAGAAAAATGAGAAAATTCAGTTGTAAAATAGTAAAATAAAAAAAGAAATGAGATTGTGAGCACTTAAAGCATATAATAAAAACGAGTTAAGTCAAAACAGGGTATAAACTAGTCATTTTGGTGAGTTCATGTTATAAAATATATATTCCAGTTTAAAAGTTTCTTAATTTCCTTGTTATTCACAAAATTAATTTCCTTCAACTCTTATCTGAATGTTATTAAATGTAAACAGAAAGTTTTGAGAAATTACAGCAAACAACTAGTAATGCTATCTGTATGTACCTATAACTATAACAACTTTTAATCCATTTTATGTTATTTATTTTTATTTAAATTTAAAAAATGTATATAAAATATAAATGTTATTTTGCTTATGTATTTTTAGAAAATATATATATAGTAAATTAATACTTTTTTTTTCCAGACAGGTTTTAAGTCCGTTTCAAGTTACGAAATCCTTGATTACCATTTCGCATAATACCTAACATTTCTTAGTATGCTCATGCCATTTGTAATCTTTTGTCTTGCATTTATTTCATGAATATTTTTAGTCAAAATGAAGAAATCTTACAGGACATTTATCCGCCTGTGATCCATTTGTCATCACATTCATATAAAAAAAAATATGGTTGCTTCAAGCCTTGTTGACCCGGGTAAATACAACTTGGATACCCAGAAGGGTTTGAAAAACAATAGTTTACAACAAGGGTCTGTGCATATTCTTTACTAAAGTCCTTTAATGATACGGAATTACTTTTACACAAAATACTGTCCAGTCAAAATTGATACAATGGGATCATATCTCCAGGGCTACACGATTTGGAACGCTGGTTTCGTTAGAAGTAGTCCATGATTGACCAAGCACTTCAGGTCATCTTTCCTAATACCATGGAAAGATTGGTAGATTGTAGATTGGTAGCGTGCAGTGCGAGGTGGCTACTTAGAACTCTTGCTGGTTCTAATTGAGGATATCTAATTTGGCCTGCTTGATGAAGTCTCTGTTAAAGGCCATAAAAGGAAATAAACTCTTCTTTTTTTTTTAATTTAAGGCGCGTCAACGATCATTGGCGCCCGGAGCCTTCTCAGTGCACTGCCGGCCTCCGGGCAGTGTTTTCTCGTTATAGACAGTGAGCTGTAGAGGCTTCTTGGAATAAAAAATCTAAGGGTAGCACAGCTGGACTCTAACCCGAGTCCTCCACGTGGGAGTCCAGTACGCTAACCACTATTCCCTTCCCTAAATAAACTCTTGAATGCTTGTTTGGCTGTTTTCTTCTTGTTACTCTTCTTGTTTGTACTACATCAAGTGCTGGTTTAGCACTTAAATGAAAACCTTCACTGAGAATCTTGCGACTTTTAAAAACCACACACTACCAGCTTTTTATCCGATTTCTTGTAGCTTTTGGTGAGAGCGAGAGACAGCTTATAGAGAGGAGGCTTATCTTAAAGTTTTAGCCTATACGATCATACAGTTTAGTAGCAGAAAGGTAATGCGTAATTAAACTGCGCAGAAACCAGAAGATAGCGCTCGGTACGGTCGTATAGGTTTGAGACCAATACTTCTGTGGCGAATTTTCTCAATCCATTACAAAGGCCTCCTTTCTTTCCGGAAAAGCCCTCTTTGAAGCTAGTTATGTTTTCTCTGTTGCCTAATTCTCTGTTAACAAATTCATTACTGAAAACAGTACCAACAAAGATACAATTCTGTAGACTATTTTTGACACACAGACGAGTGCACCCAATAATTAAAAGTGCCATATTTACACTAGTATCCATATTCGGCAACAATAGATAATAATATCCACTTTCGACGGAACATTAACACCATTGACAATTCGCTTTTTGATTCAAATAATTTAACCTTCATAAAAAATATCGTAACATTCAAAACAATTCCAGCATCTCAAAAAAGATATAATAGGATAAAGCTTTTCAGATTAGTATAGAAATGGTAGTATATATGGGTAATAATCGTTCTAATTCGGGTCATTTTATTGGCTCTTTATCAGGGGGATTCAGGTGTAAATAGTTCAAGAATGCTTCTTCTAATTGGCTGTAGTTGTAGGATTCCACCAATAAATGATATTGTACTCTGGACTTTATATTTTAATATCTATTTTATTTCTACTATTATTACTAAAGTTTATATTATTAGTTAATCTTAAATATATAATACATAAGATTTCCATTAAACCTTTATCATTAAAATTATTACAGAAGTATGAGAAAAACAGTAATTAAATGTCGAAGAAAATTCAACCAATAATAAGTAATTTTTTTGGGCTGCAATTTACTGGCGAAGGACCATTCAATTAAACCCAAGTAACTGCTGATATTCTGATTGGTTTAGCTGGTAACATAAAATGCTTAGAGAATAGAAGACTAAGGATATCTTAAGCTATTGCAGATAGCTGGGGGAGGCCCCTTACGAGTAGATTTTTTGTGGGCGGATAGCTACCATATTGGGTTAAGTCCTGAGGCACTTTCCGACACCTCTGGATGTTAATAATATTATGACATAAGTTTTACTAAGATAAGATTTGAGGAAGCATTGATGTCAAGCCAAAAGGATTACTGTTAGGTAGTTTTTCTATAATCTTATAGAAAATTAAGTCATTACTGAAAAATAGGATAAATAGGTTTAGATAGTAAAAGGTATATATCAAAGTTTGTCTTTATATGTAGTTCGGTTGGAAACATAAAAAAAGAGTACTTACTATATTACAAAAGACTTTTTATTGTGAAGATTTGATTCTATGAAGAATTATGAGTTAGGCTGAACACCAGTTTACATCAATTCCATAAACCCAAATGGGTTTTAAAAATGAATGTATAAATAAGTCCGAGGAAAATTAAGTTTCCGCTGCCTAAAAGATTGCAAAAGCGCCAATTTAGAATTATTTGGTATAGTTTTTCTAGAGGAGATATGGGGTTTCTAAGTTTCTATGGGCGTGCAGTATTATGATTCATTTTTAGGACGGCTATACGCTGAAGGCGAATGGGTCTTCACTTCCAGATTGGTGTTAGAATGTTCTAAAAGACTGAATGAACTTTCTTCTCTGAAGTTTCTAGTCTGGGTACTAGGTCATGTGGGAATTTATGAGAATGAGGAGGTGGATAGGTTTGCCAAATAAGGAGCCTCTCTCCCTTTCAATGGTCCCGAGCCAGCTGGTGGTGTGTATTTTGGCCTGAGATTTCTGTCAGGCTTCCAGTCATGGACAGCCTTACAGCACTCATCCTTATGGATGAGTACAGTAGGTTGTCAACAGTCTAAAATACTCATTGGGGGTCCGGACAGAGCTTTTAGTGAGGGGGTTCTGGGTCTTTCACGGACCTCTCTCAGGTAATCTGGTTGGATTCCTCCCTGGGCATTGTGGTTTAAGGAGACATCTCTATAAAATGGGGCTCATGCCTGACCCCTTTTGTAGAGTCTGTGAGACGGAGGAGGAAACACCCATACATCTCATGACTGATTGTTTGGGCTGTGAGGAGATTAGGCTCATTACCTTTGGCCGGAATAGGATATCGGTAGAAGAGCTTAAGCTATGTCCTTTATTATGGTCCGATATTATCCTTAGGTATTTATGCCCTTTATTAATCCTTAAGTTATGGTCCGATTTGTTCGGATTGTGGTAAAACTTAGATAGATAAAACCCGGGCCTGGACTTTGTTATTCTTTTGGGTTAGCTATATGGGCCCAGGGAGACTGTGGATGGCGTAGGATTTTGCACTTCCTTCTTTGAATAATAATAATAATAGAACGGCTGAAGCATTTGCATTCTTATGGAAGGAATAATGTCTCAGGTACGTTGGGTGGTCTTACGCTATAGTAAAGGAAGGGGTCTAGAAAGCTTCCCTATAACACCGACTTGTTTAAAAGGAGAGTAAGATGGACAGAATTCTTAAATTCGGACAAGGAAGGTTTTTTTTTTTAGGGTGAGTAAAAGTAAAAAATGGTCCAGAGTATCATATTCGTTCAAAACATTGTATCACAATGAGGAACTATCCGAATAGCATTCTTTATCAAAGGAGAAAATGATGGATGTAAATTAGAAATAATGAATTTCGATTAATTGGATAGTAATATTGAATTAATTCTAGATAACTGCTCTTTGGAATTGGGATTTTAAAAGTATGATAATCCAAAAAAAAGGAATACTGGGATACTACGATTATAATGCAATATGTTGCTTTTAATTTTGAACAAGGAAAATTTATTAACTACGTAATGAAATTTCACAGTCTTTGAAGATATTACTGAAATAAGATTAAAAGTTTTCAATGTTGCATTTAAAGGAAGCTAGAAGATGTACTTTCACAAAAAAAAAGAAGAAAAAAAAAAGATATCAGAGTGGAGGGTTAATTACATTTTCTCGATGGAAAACCTAAAGGATAATAGAAGGACAGGAAGTGGGGAAACCGATCGGAAAAATTGGTTCATTTCCAAGAATGTTTTAAGTTAAAAGACTGACAGACTTCGATCTACTCACTATAAATACATTATTGTATGAAAGACATTTTTATTTTATTTTGTAATTAAATAAATTTATATTTGTAATAAAACCTTAATAATTTTAGAAATTTATTTAATTTATAGTAGATTCTTAGATTAAACAATAATAGTTCATTGTTTGAAACCAGTGCACCAATTCTTAGATAAATATTTTGTACATTTCAGGCAAGAAAAAAATCACTGGCAATCCACCCAATTGCTACGTCATCCGCCATGTCACATGAGACGTAACGCATCTCCCTACTACATGCTAGGGAAGTCAAGTTTCGTCTACCTCAACCCCTAGGAGATGTAGAAGAAGAAGTAGGGAAAGTTTTCTAAAGCATGTTATAAGGGCTAAGCTTCACTCAAACAATCTACGTGACATTCAGTCTGGTACACAGAGTATTCAAGAAAACAGCGTTATCACTCTGTCAGTTCAGTCTGCTAATTCTACTCAAACTACCACACTCTCTATATCAGTCACTCTAAAGTCCTGTCAGTACGTTGTTTTTTCTCAAATAATATATCAGTGTTCAGTCAGTGTACCTTTCTCTTCCACATTTTTCTCCGTCCAACCCTGCGAAAATCCACACCATGAATGCATGTCAAGCTCCTAACCATTGGAGGACTAGTCAAAGACCAGTCATATGGAACGGATGCGGAATGGAATTTCTAAACATTAGCCGAAGCTTCTTTCGTACAATTTGATGAACATTGTCTTAACATTGAAATGGATTCATCCGAAGCGAGTTTACTATACTGACAGAAATAAATGAAGAGAGTTTGAATTTGTAATTATGAAAATTCTAAAAGAGTAAAAAAACGAAGTATATGTTGGGGGAGGCACCGGCCGTCCGGGGGAGAACTTGCAAATCGGTTCCACGTCTTCTCCTTGACTCCTAAGTTAACCCCATTAATAGCATCTCGGTAGGGGATCAATAAAAGAATCACGGCCGCAAATAAATGCTACTTTGGCCTAATGAAATATATGAAGAGCAGCCTGATATCTAGGGAAACCAAAATTAGGCTCTACAATACGCTCATTCCTACAGTCCTAACGTATGCTTCTCGAACCTGGACCATTCTTAAGACAGATGAAAAGAACCTCCTTATTTTTGAAAGGAAAATTCTCCGAAAAATCTTTAGTCTAGTAAAAGAAGGTAATTTATGGAGAAGAAGAAAGAATAGGGAATATTGAATGAATTATATGGAGAAGCAGATATAGTGAAGAAGATTAGGCTAAACAGAATGAGCTGGGCGGGCCAAGTAGTTAGAATGGAACAAGATGAAGTGCCAAGGAAAATTCTGGAAGGAGAAGTTGGCACAAAAAGAAAGGACGGCAGACCAAAGCTCAGATGGCTGGATGGAGTTTGCCAACGATGCGAGAAATCTCTTGGGTACTCGCAACAGGAAGGTAGCTGCTACCAACAGAGACAGCTGGATTAAACTCCTAGAGGAGGCCAAGACTCAGCAAGGGTTGTAGCGCCAAGGAAATAGATAGAATTATGAAAATTGTGGAAGCAATTAGCCAGTCGCTAAGATAATTCCAGGATTATAGGATCACACAACCCCCCTGGTCAGATTGTTACCGAAATATTTGTTCGATTGATATTGCTAGGGATTGAGAATTTAAATAGATACATAAACAAATCTGCTATGAAAAAACCTTGATACAAATTTCTTTTAATACAGTTTTGTATTTCTTTCGAATTGGGAATTTTTACTTTTTTCTAATATTGAATGTCTTAAACTGAACTAAAACTTGAATTGTTGAAATCCGATAAGCCTCCCCCAGCTTAATGACAACTAAAATATTAACAAAAGGACCAATCAAAAATTTAGAAAAAACGAATATTTAAAAAAAAAAAAAATTAAAAAAGGTCTAGTAAATTTCAAATTTTACAATATTGATGCATGTTTAAAATACAAATGGAACAACATTACCCAGTTCAATGTTGACTGACTTTATATTATGGTTGATTTGTTTATGTTTACTAATTATTGTTGGACGTTTTATTATTGAATTTTTATTTAATCTAGGTCAAAGTTTTATTTGTTATAGAATAATCACGTCACATATCCATAAACTGACGTGACTATTGTATTGTATTTATATTCTCCACACGGTGTTAGCTGTTTTTTTAATTGTCAATTGTTTAGTTGCTTTCAATTGTTTTCAACTGTTTTTCAAGTGACAGGTTTTTGTTTTTGTATGAAATTATTAATGTCAGTTTTCCTATTGATTTACTATGTTGTTAAAATAAAATAACTTAAAATGTATTACTTTCTCTTACTCCTAGTAAGAGGAATTATTGTAATCGTGTCAAATTTTCGATATCGAGTTTTCACCGGAAATATCCGTTCTGAGGTCCCCTGAGTCCAAAAAAATGTTTTTAGCAAATGGTCTGTGTGTGTGTGTGTGTGTGTGTGTGTGTGTGTAGTAGTAGTAGTAACAGCATAGCTCAAAAACGAAAAACCATAGAAAGTTGAAACTTGATATCACGTTTAGGTATCACCATGGGATTGACCCTACTTTATCTGTCAAAATTCCTCAACCGGAAGTACCACTTTACTAGTTGTTTTTTTTTTTACTTTTTGCAATTTTCTCAAAAACAGCTCCGACGATTTTCTTTAAACTTAGTATATCAACTACATATACAAAGAGATACAACTTTTATTTGAAACATTTCTCCGGGAAAATTTATTTAAGGGCACTTTTGGGGGAGGGGTAGGGTTAGGTTTTCATTTAAAGTGCTATTTCAGTTTATTAAACAGTTCTGCCTTCTCAATAATGTTAATTAGAATTAAATATATTGTTGAAATTCCGAGTTTGAAAAAAATCGGATAACCGGAAATGTGTTTATTTTAACACTTTACTAAATAATTTCTTCACTTTTTCGTGATTTTCTCAAAAATCGCTCCAACGATTTTCTTGAAACTTCATATATAAACTAAACATGCAAATATCTACGTCTTTTATTTAAAACATTTCTCTGGGAAAATTCATTTAAAGGCACTTTTAGGAGGAGCGGTAGGATTACAGCTTCCTCTAAATTGCTATCATTTGTGTGTCCGTGATGAGTGTACAATTCTATCCTTCAAAATCCTACAAAATTAATTAGAAATAAATAGATGGCCAAAATTCCGAGTTTTAAGGAAAATAGTAAACCGGAAGTGCGCTTTTACTGAACAGTTTTTTTTTTCAATTTTCGACGAATTTCGTTAAATTTGATAAAGAAACTATAACATTTGTCAATTATAATTTTTGGATCAGGAGTAAGAGAAAGTTGTGTGAGTGTTTCACACCAGATTTTTTTTTTTTCAATTGAATAATATGGCGATATTCATTACATTTGCGGATTTTTGCAATGAAAATGAAAAACGGGTAGTGGCAGAATATCATAGGCGATTTCCTAATCGCAGAGTATCATGTATTCGGCGATAAGAGTTCACGAATCATTTCTTGAACTTGGCCGAAATGATGTTGACCAAGAGGAGGCCATACTAGAGCGCATTGAACGCAGTCCATCCGGTAATGTGCGACGAATTTATAATAAATAGTAATTCGAATGAGGAATAGAGACTTGATCATCTCTAAAGAGAAATTTCGAGTTGCAGAAGCAGTTCTGTCGTTGTCTCCACTGACCATCAATATTTACATCAACAAATTCTTTTCTCTGACAAGGCTGACTTCAGTAGTTATAATATCAATCATAGTAGAATTCACATTACTGGTCCAATCAAAATCCACACGAAACCTATGAAACAAATTTTCAGCACAGTTTTGCAGTAAACGTTTGGGGGCGGGAGGAATTATTGACGATGTGTATTCACTTAAAACTTTCATTGAGATAACAATTTAGGAAATTATATAATATATTTGTTTGAATTGAGAAAAAAAGAGGACTTCCCTAATTGAAGTGGCAATATCATATAAATCACTGATAATAAATTGTTCTTTTGATATCATTATGTTATAAGTTATTTCTTTAGCACTTATCATTTTTTAAATCATTCATTTATCTTTACCATTTACTATTCAAACCTGTTGTTTGAAAATAATGGATTTTCGGATGTTTTAACAAACGATTCCTTAAGCTGTGATTTCGAGATTTACTTCCGGCTGAGTATTTTGTCCTTGTTTGGGATAAATAACTCATATCTGACATTTTATTGGTCTGATACACTTCATTCGTACATGCATCTGTTAATAATATTTATCTAATTGGCCAAAGTAACTCTCTAACAAATTTTCAGCTCACCCTGAGGAGTCGATACCACCCCTATACTTTCATTATAATTAGAACTTAGGCCTCGTTTTAAACCAAAATAAACAATCAAACACACGTATTCTTTTAAAATAACCAACACTTAATTTCGGGCAAAATCCATCAACCGGAAGTACGACTTGATTCAAGTTTTTTTTTTTTTTTTAGTTGTTCGTGATTTTCTTGAAAACAGATCCAACTTTTTTTTTCTTTAAATTTCCTATTACATGTAATAACATGGAAAGTCATACCAATTTGAGGAACCAACACTGGCTGGAACTTTGACAGTGGTTCCAGCCAGCTGCTATCTTAACAAAGGATGGCAGTAATAAAAGAATAATTTATAACCAGCGACCTAGCAGGCCGCCGGCTTCAAGACAATGCCGCGGCCAAACAAACAACAAAGACCTTTTCAACACTTTACATCAAAGCAAGCATCGATAAGGTTGGCCACTGACCTAAATAAGGTCAGCAAACTACGAAGGTCGCACAAGGTCGCACACTAGGACAGATGTCTTGGTGTGAGTGTGGCCAACACCGATATATCAACTCTATCATATACAACGAGAGGAGCATTATATCTTATACGACGATATGAGCACGTCCATATACACGAGCAGCAGTTTACGCGACTATACACAGTTTCATTTAAACTTATTCTCTTTTAGTAGTGCATCTTAGTTCGTTTATTTTATTATTCTAATTTATTACTTATTTATCTTCTATTTATTCCTAAGTATTTTGCTAGTTATTAGTCACCATTTCTAAGGTTAAAGTTTTTGTTAAAATACAGTTTATTTTTATAAAATCCGTATTAATAATTCGATGCGCTAACTTCCAAAATCTCTCAACTAAATTCCGCCCTCTTCAAGACATCTACTACATCAGGAATCACATCAAACGATTCCATTACATACACTACCTGCACACATAAAAGCCCTATTACTTTTATTTGAAATAATTTTTTCTGTTAAAAATTATTTTTGAAGTTTTTGTCGGCGTAATCTGTGACTTTACATTTCAAATAAAAAATTTGTTCATGCAATATTTTTAGCGCTATTTTTTCGTAATATAATGTGATCACATACAGTTTCTACCTGCTCTCTGGGTCAGCCAAAATAACATGAGTAAAAATGTGGGTTAAAAAAAATAAAATTGACTTTTTTTTAAGACTGCATTAACTGTTTATAGCAAGTTTAAAGTTGTGTGAATAATCCAAACCAGACTTTTTTGTATGTCACAAGCTTTCGGCTTCCTCATTTTAAGATATTCAATGACAACATCAATACTGTATAACTTGTTTGTAAGAATAAACATAATATAGAAATATTAAAAAAAAAAGAAGAAAAAAATCTGGTGTGAAACACTCACACAACTTTCTCTTACTCCAGTTCTCAAAATTATAATTGACAAATTTTACAGTTTGTGTACCATATTTGAATGAAATTCGTCGAAAACTGAAAAAACTGTTCAGTAAAAGCGCACTTACGGTTTACTAATTTTCTTGAAACTGAATTTCAGCCATCTATTTATTTCTAATTAATTATGTTTGGATGATAGAATTGTATAATCAACTATGATAGCACTTTACAGAAATACATAACCCCACCCCTCCCCTAAAAGTGCCCTTAAAAGAATTTTCCCAAAGAGATGTTTTAAATAAAAGATGTAGATCTTTGCATGTTTAATTTATATATGAAGTTTCAAAAAAATCGTCGAAGCCATTTTTGAGAAAATTGCGAAAAAGAGAATAAATCATTTAATAAAGTGGTAAAGTAAATGCACTTCCGGTTATCCAATTTTTTTCAAACTGGGAATTTCAACAACATATTTAATTCTAATTAACATTATTTAGATGACTGAATTTGTCTAATAAACTGAAATAGCACTTTACATGGAAATCTAACTCCACCTCTCCCCAAAAGGTGCCCTTCATTGCATGTTCCCGGAGAAATGTTTCAAATAAAAGTTGTAGCTCTTTAAATATGTGGTTGATATGTCAAGTTTAATGAAAATCGTCGGAGCCATTTTTGAGAAAATTGCAAAAAAGTAAAAAATCCAACTAGTAAAGTTGTACTTCCGGTTGTGGAATTTTCACAGATAACGTACTGTCAGATCCCATGGAATATCAACTTTCAACTTTCTACGGTTTTTCGTTTTTGAGCTATGCTGTTCACATACATACATACGTACATACCACTTTTTTGGACTCAGGGGACCTCAAAACGGATATTTTCGGTGATAACTCGATATCGAAAATTTGACACGATTACAATACTTCCTCTTACTAGGAGTAAGAGAAAGTAAGAAGGAATAACTATTGTATTTTGATATTTAGCATCACCTATATAAATTTATAAAAGGGGCGTGGCTATTCTATTCACATATTTGGTAGTAGGGGAAAATGTCGGTAGATTTAGCAAACCACTTAATGGTGAACTTGGGAAATAGACGCAGCCTGCTTTTATTCCTACCTCTTGTAACCCGAGGGAACCCTTATGTCAAATTTAATATACTCTCTTACTCCGGAACAGTTCCATACATCTCCCACCAACCTCCTGCCGTTCCTTCACACAACTATACATACACCTATATATATATATATATATATATATTTCATGCAAAGGAAACTCCTTCCTGTTCTTTGTCTTCATCGTTATACTAAAGAAAACATGAACTTTTCATCTTTATAGTGCACAACAAACATTAATGAAAGAAATATTTTGTTTATTTAATTTATATTGCAGAGATGTGTTTCTATCAGTTTAATTAATGAAAAACTGCTGGACAGTTTGCTGAAATATGTAGCGGTACGACATACATATCTGAGTGGGTATTGTGGGCGCCCTATGCTCAAGACCATGTAGCATCAATTTAAATTTAAACGTGATTGAGAGACACCCAAAACCCTTTAAAAATAATTTTTGGGGGGGGGAATGTTAATGCAATTAAATCGATAGGTTTTTACCTTTGCAGTAAGCATTTCAAGATTAAAAGGAAAATCGTTGAAACCGTTTTCGAAAAAAAAAATTCAAAATAACTCAAGAACAAAGGTTTATCTAATTGTCGGCTTATCGACCAGAAAGTTTTCAAAAAAAAAAAATAACACCAAATAATTTTAAAGTGTTTTTTTTCTTTAAAACTCGACGTTTCGGCAAACATTGTTTGCCATCTTCAAGGGTTCTCTTAAAGTAAAAGAAATTTGGAAAACTTCTTATAACATCTTCGGTGATGTCTTTAGTTAAATACCGATGATGATGACTATAGACATCGGTGATCATAACTATAGATAGGTGATAACTATAGACATCACCGAGGATGTTATTTTACAAGTTTTCCAAATTTATCTTACTTTAAGAGAGCCCCTGAAAATGGCAAACAATGTTTGCCGAAACGTCGAGTTTTAAATAAGTAAAAAAACACTTTAAAATTATTTGGTGTTTTTTTTTTTTGGAAACTTCCTTGTCGATAATCCAACAATTCGATACACCTGATCACTTCTGACGGCCAATAATTGTAACAATTTGATAACTTAAGAACCTAATCTGTAAAGTCTCATCGCATTTCCGGTTAACCGATTTTCAACAAATTTGGAATTCTATTAATGGTTTCAATGTATAATAATATTTATACAATTGGTATTAAGATACATTGTACTGAAGTGGTAATTTATTTAGATTTTAGAGGACAGATAACGCTGTAATGACATAGCAATGTCAAAGCCTTCACAAAATATAACAAAAGGAAAGAATAATTTATAACTAGTGGCCCCACAGCCGGCCGTTGCCTTTTCAATACAAAGGTATCCAAGACAAGCACCGATAAAGCCCTGTCTATTGAACAGAAGCCACCTGGTCTTTGAAAGTCGCCGATGGGCGACCAAATCTGACCACTGACCTGAATCACTGTCGCCGACCTAACCAAAGTCGCACAAGGTCGCACGCTACTAGAGATATCTTAGTGTGAGAACTTACTTACACACTTGACAGTGTGTGAGTAAGACTAATATAAACTTCGCCCCACTGGAAGAGGGGATCATTATATCATCATCATTATATCATTCATCATATACGAATAGCCACTTCATTATATCAGTATCATTTTACAGCAGCAGTTATAGTTGAGTTCCGAACGCGTCCCTATACAAGGTTTATCTTATAATTATTTTCATAGTTGTGCATATTAGTTTATTTATTTTAATCATTTTAAATTATTTGTTATTTAACTCTTAAAAATATTTATTTACTTTCATCAAATCATATTAATTGTAGTTACCATTAGGCTCTTTCAAATTATTGTTAAAATATATTCTAATTTTATAAATTCAGTGTTAGTAATTCAAGCAATAACTCTCTAAACTAACTTCCGCCTAATAAATCCCTCTTCAAGACATCTAACTTCATAGCTCAGGAATCACACAATTGATTCCACTACAACGCTAATGTTCCCTCAGAAACCCCCTTCAAAAAAGTCCTTCCCAGGAATATGTTACAGATAAAAGTTATAGATATTTATAAACATATATTGTATACGAAGTATAAAGAATATCGTTAGAGCCGTTTTCGAGAAAATCTCGAAAAAATAAAAAAAAAATTCAGAGGTAGATTAGGTTTTTAGCATATTAAGAATTTTAATTTTTGAGATATTTTGTTCTTTCTCTCTCTTCATTCCAAAAACATTCATTGTTTTCAGACTCAGGGGACCTCAAAACGTAAATATCCGGTGAAAACTCGATATCGTAAATTTGACAGGGTCACGTCACAATACTTCCTCTTACCAGCGATAGAGAAACTAAAAAAAAAAATCATAATCACAAAAAAGGTTTGAAAAAGTAGTTTTTGAAATTTGTCTGTTTGTCTGTTGCATGTGTCTGTTTGTCTGTCGTCTGATTAATGCCGATCAACATAAACCCAGAAATCGTAAAATCACAGAAAACGGACATTTGAAATCAGGGAACGCTACAATAAAGTTTTGGTCAAAATCGGTCGAATTTTTCAGTTTCCTTGCGATTTTCTCAGAAGCAATTTCCAAATGATTTTCTTTAAACATTGTATATTGACTAATTATGAAAACAGCAACAACACATCGGAAGTGATCAGTATTTCAATAACTTAATTAAAATAGTAATAAGAGAAAGTAAAAAAGGCTGGTTTCGACAGAGAACTGTAATGTTAAAAATCTGGGTGGGTCCGCAATGTTGGATAACATCTGGTATTTTATCCGTCGTGGCATGCATAGTGTTTTTTTTTTCTGACCGTTTCGAATTTTCATCCATCGTCAGAGCAAATTCACCAACTTCGTGTAGACAGTTCACTTCAACGTAATGTTTCTGTTACACTCACACCTAGTTGGTTGTATATAATTATGTATATAATTCGATGTATCTCTTAGTTGGCTGATCGGCCGGGGGTATCATAAGAAAAACACTAAAAAATTTTTTTAAAGTGTTTTTTATTAATGGCCCGACGTTTCGACAAACATTGTTTGTCTTCTTCAGGGGCTATCTATAAAGAAAAAATATACATAAGAATCTAGCTAGCATTAACAGAACAATAACAAAAACAAAAATGGTAATGGAAAACTAAAAACAAATTACACAGGTAAATATAGAAAAATTATGGAACTATTACAGACCTTGTAAATACAGAATTTGTGTGCTCTATTACATGTTCAATTATGACTGTGGTCTATGAGTGTACTACCAGTGAAAGGTTTAGCCAATAGTGGCTTAGCCAATATTATATGATTAACATTAATATGAATCTAATGTGTTGCCAAAATTCACAGTTTCAAGAAATTCTGTTAACCAGAAGTAAGAATGTTTTGCCTAATTATATTTCGTATGCACAAGCGTACATTTTCAATTACTTGAGAAATATTCAACCCTATAAATAAGTCAATCAAACAAAACTAAATATTGCCGTGAGAGAAAATCATGTGAGTGTTTCATACCAGTTTATGTGTTCTGTGTGTTTATATGTCTGTAAGTTTATGGGTTTATGTGTTCATCCATATGTGTTCTGTAGCAAAAAATAAACATAAAAGTTCATATAAACATATGTTTTAAATCAATTTATTACAGAGATATTTGGGCATAAAGAAATTTATTTAACAACACAATAATTCAGAGTAACTGTTCAAAGTGGCCTCCGTTTTGTTGAATGCAGCATTCAGCACAACGAATCCATGTTTCTTGGGCACTTCTTATAGCATCAGCACGATGCTTGATGCTTGTGGCTTCCACGATCTGATTCCTTAATTAGCTCTTCTTGCGTGCCGATAGACGTAGAATAAACCATAGACTTCATCTAGCCCCACAGAAAATAATCTAACGGCGTTAGATGGGAGATCGTGGTGGCCATTTAACAGGTCCGTTTTGACCAACCCATCGGTTAACATATGTTGCGTGTTATACACCGTCATGCATTAGTTTCTGGTTATTGGCAAGCGGTATACCTTCTGGAAGCTCATAGAGATTATTTTGCAAAAAATGCAAGTATGATATTCCTGAAAGCCTAGGTGGTAAAAAGAAGAGGCTGATTAGAATGCCGCCAAGAAGGCCACATCAGACATTTAATGAAAAGTTATGTTGGCAATGTATAACAGCAGTCGTATGAGGGTTTTCTTCGTCCCAAGTATGAGTGTTTCGAAAATTAGTAATCCCATTTCTTGTAAAGCAAGATTCATCGGTAACCAGCCGGTAGCTTAGGAAGTGAGGATCTCCGGTAGTAAGGATCTCGTATGTATTGTTGAATTAACCTCTGGGAGATATTTCTGCGCTTGCTATAATCTTGTGGTAACAGATCATGCACGTGCGTAATGTGAAATGGATGCAATGATTGTTCACGCAATGTTTGCCATACATTGATAGAGTGAACTTCGAAACGAAGTGACAATCTTCTGGTGCTAGTACTAGGAGATAACAGAACACCTTCCAATATTTCTTCTTCAACGTTTGCAGTTCGCCGAAATCTTTGTCGACCGGCGTTTACTCGTACAGGCTTTAGTGGGCCATTTCCCCTAAGACGTCTTTTAATGGCTTCAAACGTTTTACGATTTGGTATTCTTCGGTTGGGAAATTTTTCATGATATCTTCGAACAGCAGCAACACCATTTTTATGTACCTCACCATAAGTTAAAAGCATTTCTGTTTGCTATGAAAAAGTGAAAAAATTTGTGATGTCTCCTATGATAATACCCAAAATACTAAAAATACTGCCTCACAGTCACTATTACTCACACGCACAGAACTTTCACAAACAGAGTTTAATACTAACTGGCAAACAAATAAACGATATGCAATGTTAGTATTATACTTTTGGACTTTCGATAAATAGATATCTTTATACCCCAATATCTCTGTAATAAATTGATTTAAAACATATGTATTTATGTTTATTTCTTGCTACAGAACACATACCTAAAATAGTACAGTACAATTCTGAAACACCCGGTATATATTTATATTTTTAATTAAATAATTACAAGGCAAAGTGAAAATTAAACGAATAATATAGGAGATTATTTGTACTATCAGTGATTTCGTTGTCACCAAAGCTTTATAAAATATAAGTCCAAAAACGTTTAAACCTTCTTTAATTAAATTCGTATGCGGTTTCCAAGTCAGATGGATCAATCGGACAGGAGAAAGGGTTGGAGGCAGACTGAGAGAGATAGTGAAAAGGTTGTATTTCCTCCCTATGAAATGTGGGTCCAGTTTCAGAATATATATAACATATAAACTACATACCCAGTCAAATTGAGTTTTCACATATATACCATAGTCTCTATATATGCCACATTTCCGTAGGGACACATCACTCTAGAAGTTTCGATATAAATTGCATTTTTTTTCTTTTTTGAAGTTGTGAATAAAATAATAAATTAATTTTTAAATAATTTCAAATTAATAATATTGATATTTGAATTAAGTTATTAAAATATAATCAGGCTTTTATGTCTTTGGAAAAAAACATGCTTTATATTCTTGGATTACGTCTGGATACTTTGATTTCGTGCTTCTAAAATAATAGTAATGGTGTCGTGAACAACAAACACTCTACTATTAACTCGACATGTCTTTCTCCCCTCCAAGCTAATATTTAGTGGGGGGGGGGACCGTATCAAGTAGGGCAACCAGTGATTGCTCACACCAAACACCATCTTTAAAAACTTTGCGTTTTTATTGCAAATTGTATGTCACGTGCTATGTTTGTTATTGTTTATTGTTCGAGGCATATCCAGTAAGTAAGTGTACTGAGGCTTTCACGACCAGAGGGATTTTGTTTTCGACATGTTGGCTACACTGTCGTGTAGCCTGATTCCTTCCCTCCGCAACGAGACTGGTTCGAGGTCAGTACGTTGAGAACTGTCGACGCGACAATACGTTTCGTGAAAAATGTCAATCCAATCTCCCGCCAAGTGTGAAATATTCAAGGTCGGCCAGCAGTTTTTGAGACGCTACAAACTCCATGGAGATGAATTTCTCCGCTCCATCATTACTGGAGATGAAACTTGGGTTCCACGCTACACACCTGAAACGAAAAGGCAGTCTCAACACTCAAAAAATTCAGAAAATGGTACTTCCGGCTGAAGAATTTTGACGACACTTGAAATGTGGTTTGTGGGTGGTGTGTTTTGTTATGTGTTTATTGTAGCTGTGGTATGATCGGTTTTGTAAAGAGCTTGTGTGGATGTTAGAAAGTTAGAGAGAGAAGTATTAGAAATAGAGAATAAGAACCATTTTAAATATATAATTTTAACTATATATTAAATTGGTAAATTTACAAGATAATTATTAATTTTGAATCTTCAATTAACTTATAAATGCAAGGAAACAACTAACTAGTAACTAGATTGTTTGAAACTCAAATGTTAACACTTAAACTGGCATTGAATTTAAGAGAGCGATTCCTGATAGAAAATGTTCTGGTTTAATGTCTAATTCAGGCTGCTTCGTTTGAAAGTAGAATTTAGACTGATCATGTTTGAAAGCAGAATTTAGACTCCCTCTTGAAAGAATGCCTTCTCTTTGTAGTTCAAATCCTTCCCTGTGAAAAGGGGTAAAAGACAAAGTTGACTAAGTTCTATAAACTCTTCTGTCACGGTAGTCTTCTACCTGAATAGTCTCTTTTGCCAGCGAATGTTAGAATATACTTCAAATAATGATTTTCTTCAAATAAAATATATTTATAGATATAATTTCTGGCATCCATTACACACTTTGTGTCGGATCCCAAGGTAATACCTAAACGGCATATCAAGTTTGAACTTTCTGTGATTTCTGTTTTTTGAGCTATGCTGTTCACAAACACACACTCACACATAACTTACACGCATAATATTTTCTGAAAACTACTTTTTTGGACTTATGGACCTCAAAACGTGTATTTCCGGTGAAGACTCGATATCGAAAATTTGACTCGATTTACTAGGAATAAAAGAAATTAAAAATTGAAATCTGAAGAAAAAAGAAGAAATATTATTTCTGAAGAAATGTTACAATTAAATTAATTGCAATAAGATTATAGTCGTATAAACATTCAAATGAACTATGATTGGATGGATTACTAGAACCCAATTTTAACACCGGTAACAAACAGCCCACTGTAAGCATTCTGTTCGATTTTATTGGGATTTATTTATGCATGGACATGAAAATTCCAACAATACCTGTCTATGCATGCCATTCATGCCATTTCTATTCAGATCTTTGCCACCTTCTTCACCTATAGTCAACATTGCTATTACAGCTACTTTCCAATTTGTTCGGAGGAAGGGAAATCCAATAATTCTTCATACTTTTAAAGAATAATTTAATTTATTCACGGTTCTGTAAAATATCTTTTAAAGAATAGTTATTATTACACTATAATTTTCCAAAAATTAATCTAAACTAAAATCTGTTTTCTCTAAATAAAGGAATATCGATTACTTTTCATTTCGAATAGTATTACCCAAAGTTTAATTGTTACGTGGATTTCCAGGTTTCTGTGCGATTCATATTAAAGAAAACCTGGAGAAATCGAAATAAATGGGAAGTACAGGACATCTACCGAAGAATGACAAGTTAGTATCATGGTGTGAAAGATCTAAATGGGCTTAAATCATTAAAAAAAAAAAAGTGCTAGGGAATGTTGGCATAAAAATGGTAAGGAATTGCGCAATAACTCTCTTCCTGAACAGAACCCTTTTGTGAGTTGAGCGAACCAGTTCTTTTCATGAAGCGCTTAGAAATAAGAAGGACGTCAAGAGAACCACTGTTATGGAGAAGTCTCTCAGTTCTGAAACAGGATAAGACTTTTCTGGACAGCAAAAAAGGTCTGAGATGTGCATTAATCTAAACAAAAACAAAACAAAAAATAGGACAGGTTTCCACATAGGGCATTGTGGACTTAAGTTTTCTTATGAAGTCCTACACATTAAAAACATTGCTAAAATTCCAAATTTCAGGAAAATCATTAGAGATATTTTCCATGATAGACTGCTTCTTTTTGTGGTCATCGATTTCAGGCATTCGCCTATCATCAGGATGTTTTTATCAAAACAGTGTGATAACATAGACATATACACTGATGTTGGGCGAACGCCTGAAACCGATCGATGATCACAAAAAGAAGCAGGCTATCACGGAAAATATCTCTGATGCTTTCCAGCTCTGCGGAACCAATCAGAAAAATTCAAGAAAATCGGTTACTCAGAAGTGCGATTTTTCAGAATAGTTTTTTTGAGTTGTTTGTCATTTTTTTTTTTTCGAAAACGACTATAACGATTTCCTTTAAAAAATGGTATACTAATATCGCAGATATGAACCTATCACCTATATGAGGATCTGAGACGTTAAAATTCAAATGTATTTTGTTCAACATTAATAGCCTTTTATAATCTAATCCATTCTCTACCTGCTCTGTTGGTAGGTTAGGATTTCTCCCACCACCTCTATACAGTTACGTAAGGACATATGAGCAATATTTGAAATTTAAAGAAAATCTGTTATTTTATACATAATTGTATTAAGCGGAGTAGATGGATAGATAGATTGTTGTAGGGGATTAATGCACTGCGATCTGAAAGATCTATTGTGCCCCTGGAGCATTCTCCAATGCCAGCCGGCCTCCAAGCAGCGTTCTCTAGCTACGACAACACTGCCCATCACCGGACAGTAAGTTGTAGTGGATTCTAGTAAGAAAAAAATCTAAGGGCCACATGCTGCTTCGAACCCGGGACTTCCGCGTTCCTGGTCCAGCGCGCTACCACTGAGCTACCCTTTCTTCTTCCTTGGCTTTCGCCATTCAAGTAGAGATGGAAACCCTAGTTTGTGTACTGTGTTTGTCTTTGTCTGTAAAGTGTAGAGTTTATGTAGTTGAAATGTAATTGGTGTGGATGTGTTGTGGAAGCTTATGGCGTGAGCGGTTTAGTAAAAGGGGCTTGTAAGTATATATGTTTAAGAGAGAAGTATCAGAAATAAGAAAATAGTCACCACTGCTAACAATAAATATATTCTAATAAAATAATAATTACAAGTTATTTGAAAGATATTATAAACTTATTAATATGCACTGATGCTAAGAGAGCGAAAAAACTACTGTTCTGCTTTTGTGTCTACAACAAACTCTTATGTTTATGAAATTAAGTATTTATCTAGATTAAATGCAAAGCTCTTATGTTTTAACTTAAGGTGGCACTGATTTTTTGAGAGCGATTCCTGAAGCAAGTGTTCTGGCTTTGAAAGCAGAATGCAGACTGTCTTGAAGGAATGCCCACTCTAACGGGGGATTTTCTCTTACAAAACAGTTGGCCAAGTGCATTGTTGTTTTCCTAACGGATTCCTGTGCTTTTGTCCCTCTAGCAGCAATGACCTGACTTCTATAGTACTATTATAGTATCTAATTCTAAAATACATTATTTTTTGCCAAAATTATTTCAAAACTATTTATTTTTGCATTTCTTCTTCCACTACATAGTTTAAGTATACTGTGTACTGTTCTGATGAAGTGTATGGAGCTGTGGTAAACCGTGGGGAGTCGCTACTCTCCAAGTAACTGCATGCAACATGTACCTCTTGCGGGCTATTAAAAGGAGTAAGAGAAAGTTAGTTGTGTTACGCCCTAGAATTTTGTTATTTGTGTAAAAAGTAAAAATATTTGCGTTATTTTAAGAAAGTAAAAATGCATATATAAATTTTTAAAATATATATATAAGGATAAATATAATTTATAAATATTTTTGTTAATCTTAACAAGAATTGTTTAAATATTCGAATAAATTTGAATTCTGGTCATCCAGTTTGGAAAAAAATAAAGTTTAACTAGGAAATATAGTAAATCCATAATTATTCGCTTGAACACCTAAATAAATTCCAGCAACACTTAATTTTTTTCCTAGTGTTATTTGTTAATTATTAATTTATTTAATGTTTATAAATTTTATTATTCCATTTATTTCTTCACGGAGGCCATTAGTTACCATTTCATTTTCCTTAGTATCATAATAACATTCATTATTCTTTCTTACTTTCTTTTATTTTTTTGCTTTTTCTAAAGCTTAATCAACTGTTTAATATCCCTGGAGAATCTCCAGTAAATTGTACTGGAGCACCTCAGTTTATTGTGGAAAATAGTTAAACTCCAGTGAATTTAAAAGGTATTTAAAGCTGAATGTAAAGTTTCTTATAACCTTACCATTATTATGGTATACCATTAATTGTCTTAAATGTTAATTAAATGCAAAATATATACTTTGTTTAATAACATTAATTAAGTTTAACATTTTTTTACTACAAGCTATTGAAGGTTATTGAAGGGGGGAAAGTATTTGAAGTAAAAGTAATGCCTACTTTTTCAGACCAGCACATAACGTACAGTTTCCAAGTTAGCTATGGTGGACGGGAGGCGGATGTATAATACTTAAGTGTTAATATTTTTCAAGTAAGTATAAATTTAGCAGTTATACACAGGACTGAAAGTAATATTGTTTTTAAGAGACTGGATATTTCAGTATTTTTTATTATTTATTTATTTATTTAATGGAGTTATAAAACCATTGTACATAAAATAACAATATAAACTTAATTAAATATCAACATTCAACACATATTTTCACGGCTATAAAATAGGAATAAAAACTTGTAAAAATTTAATTATAAATGAAATAAAAGAACGCAAAAAAAAGTATATTATGTACAAATTGGTGAGGATCGGTCGTCGAAAGAAACATTCAATTATGCCAACGTTTCGACAGAGTTTTCTGTCTTTATCAAGGCTTTAATCTAAAAAAAAACAACAATACAATGAGGAAACAATGCAATGCATTAATAATATTGTAAAATGCAGCTCACAAATGCATTAACACTATTAACAAGTTATACGCAAACTTAAAGACCCTACATCTAAAAAAATTACAATTAGACTTTGTTTACTAGATAGACTGTACACAATGCCCAGCTGTTTATGTTGGACAAACTACACAATCCTTAAAAAATAGAATATACCAACATGAATATGATAGCAGAAATAAAAATGACAAAGACAACATTACTACACTGACCAAACATTTTAGGGGAAAAAAAATCATATATTTGATTTTCTAAGACAAAAACTAGCAAAAAAGAACTAACACGAAAAAAGAAATATATTAGAAATGATATATATCAAAAGAAATAAATTTTCTATTAATTTTCGTAATGATACCAATGATTTGTCCGCGCTGTATAACGGTTTTTTCAAAACCATGACCTTCTAGAATTCCCTTTCACTTACATTACGCCTAAAAATTTCCTCGCATCCCTTTCAATTCTTTGCCTATTCAACCCAACTTTCATTCTGTAGATGATTTAAGATAAGAAACTAGTAAATTTGAATTTTCTTTCTTTGTGTTTCTGCGACGTAATAAATATGTATGTTTACAAATTCTTTCTCCACATCTTCACGAACATATGTATGTTCAATATTGTTTTTATTTAAAAAATTATTTTTTGCTTTTGTTATTATTATTCTGCATTTTACAATATTATTTATGCATTGAGGTTTCTCATTGTATTGTTTTTTATATTAAGGCAAAAGATAGGAAACTTTGTCGAAACGTGAGCATAATTGAATGTTTCTTTCTTTACCCGATCTTCATCAAATTTCTTCATAACATAATTCATCAACGGTCAACAAATACTTTTAAATTAAAAAAATTTAGAAACAAAAAATACAAACAAGAACAAATATAATTATAAAAATCAAGTAAAAATATAAACAATAAATCAAAGTTATGTTGACATTTCCGTTTCTAATTGATTAATTTTAATTGTGTAAGATAAACAGTTCCGCAGATAGTTGACGCTCCCAAACTATGTAACAAATCTCACTATACATAATAACAATTCACAATGTCCCTTTCGTACAACCAAGCTCGGCCAAGACAAAATATCTCAAATACCACACCACTCTCTCACTCATTGTTCTAATCCATTTGTACAGTCTCTTGCCTCTACTAACATCCCTGGCAATCCTCTACGTCGTTTGAACCGCCAACAGCCTCGAGATTTCCTTCGTGATTGATCAAGCATAGCTACGGCATCCAGTAGGGTAGTTTCTCTCTTCCTGCTATTCACCTCAAGATATCTGACAGCCTATTTGCTCATTGTGTATACATAAATATGTTTATACAGATTGAAAATTTTTTAGTAAAATTAAAAACATAAAAAATATATATAAGATAATTACATATATATATTTATAAACAAATATAAAAATAGACTATTTTATATATATAATAGAACATATTGATTACTATATATGTATGTAATACACGCAAAGAAAATGGAAGTAAATACAAATATATATGGTAATCCATACAATTGAAGAAAAAAGAATGCTGCACGGATTTTATCAGATAATGAAATGTTGATATTAGAGGATAGAAGAGAATTGATAGCTGTATTTTTATACTGAATTCTGGAAAGATGAAATATATCTATCTATTTCAGAACTAAATTTATTCAGCAGTCTTAGCGGTACAGATATTTTGGAATCACATGAGTAGTGATTTGTAATTTGGAAGGTTTAGTTATTGAGGTTAACAACTTCGAACTACTGTTTAATTGGCCATAAATAATACCCATACATCAATTGTGCGTAGATCAAAATCAAATTATTATCAGCAAATTTAAAAGTCCATATGAAAAACATGATCATATTTAAATAATTGCCTAGTTTGTCTGATCAGAAGGTTATTACACTTCTAATCAGTATCGCTTGTACACTGATTACCAAATATTTCAAGGATTCTGTTGATGCAATTCCTTACCATTATCTACATCTATCATCTATATATATATATAAAATGTAGGTTGATAAATGCATTGTGGAATTCCACGACCTTACCAAATTTCTATTTTTTTAAGGATTTTCAGTTGCAATGATAACAGAATTTGGATTTAAGAATTTGAATTTTGGGTAAATGAGTAATAAACAACTGACACTAATCTCACAATTGATATTTATCTTGTTACTAGTGCGAGAAGAGAAGTGTATATAGAAGATGGAGTGATCGAACGAAGAGGGATAATATTAGTAGCGTCGCATGAGGCAAGTCCCTTGAAGATGTGGCTAGTTAAAATGCTTGCTTTTTCTAACGGTAGTTAGTGTAATGGATGCCAGAAATTATATTTATAAATATAATTTAGAAATATTGTTTGAAGAAATAATTCAAGGAAATTCGAAACGTTGGCTTATAGGACAGGTAAAAAAGGGACACTTACCATGATTTAAGTCAATACCACTTGGCCAACTGTTTGGTAGGAGGAAATCCCGCCTAGTATAGAGCAATCTTTCACGAGTCTTCTTACGGACAGTCTAAATTCGACATTCAACCAGAACGTCTGCCTCAGAAGTCGCTCTCTTAATTTGAGTGCCAGTTATAAGCGTTTAACATTTTTAATCTAGATAAATAATTGATTGTATAAGCATATTATTATGATATTGAAAAGTATTTAAATTCATTTAGGGAATAATATATTTAATTTAATCTAGTAGTGTTTACTTATTTATATTTCTTAATTCTTGCTCCTTTTAAACATATTCACCCACACAAGCCAAGCCCCTTACAAAATTGCTCGTGCTACACGCTACTACAACACACAAACAACACATCTCACCAATACTTAATTTCACTAGCTTGGTTCTAAGTTTATCTAGCAACTTTTTGGTGAAAGCCAGAGGCAGCTTCTAGTGAGATGATTGGCTATCCTGGTTGTGCATGACAAAAGGGGGTATTGAGTAGTTGAATGTGTTTGGAGGCAAGAAGTTAGGAGCTTGCTGCGGCTGATATTGGAAGTATTGAGTCCAATTTGTGTGGCAAATTTGCTGGCTTGATTCTGTAGTGGAATCAGATGTCTTGAAGAAGGTTATGATGCGATGAATGGTTGGGGATGATGTAATGTGATAACAAGAAGGAAAAGATATAATTTTTGAATTATAAAAATTATAACTAGTGGTGCCGGCCAGTCGTTATTATTCAGGTCAAGAGCTGCTGTCAGTGCACGGTAAAGGGACCGCCAAAGACACCCGCTAAAACCCTTTCAACAAGAACCCTTTCAAAAGGGTCATTATACGGTCAGTGTACAGAAGCCACCTGGCCGATATACAAGGGTCAACAAACACTCAAAAGACCACCTGGCTACAGTCTTTTGATAACCGCCATCATCTGTTGCCACACTGGTCACCGACCTATTCAAGACCTAGGGTCAACACACGGCAAGAGATGTTTTAGTGTGACCCGTAATTACACACTTGTCAATGTGTAAGTGATGCCAATATAGGAATGAATCCTAAAAAGCCCAGCTGATAAGTTAGCACCAGTTATTTTTTCGGAGACAGCATGTTATTGGGTGAATTCTAGGCGATCTTTCACTAATAAAGATAAAAGTATCATGGCAAATAAGAAATATTATTGCAATTTAACTAAAGTAATTTTTCATATCACAATTTAATCAGTATTAATAATCTATAAAAATAAAAAGAATAATAATGATAATAATAAAATAGAACTGGTATAATCAATTCTGTGCACGATTGTGACAGCTCAATATGGCAGTTAACTCTATAACATGGCAAACGCTTTGGAGAAAAATGTTATGAGTTATCGATTTATATATAGTCTTATACTCTAATAAATTATTGGTCGGCCAGGCGAGCAGAACGATAAGGAAGGAAGGAAGGAATGCAACCCCTCCAAATAATATATATATATATTTATCAATTTTAGTGGGAGATAAACTAAAATAAATGATTTCTTTTTACACTTTATATAATAAATATATCACAAATTTAACTATCGACGAATACTGTATTTTGTTTTCTTATCTGTTTATAAGTTTTCCCAATTTTTTGTTTGCATGAAAGCATCGCATCACCTTCCCATATCCTCAGTGAAAATGTTTTATATTTTTATATACAACCTTTCAAAATCATTATTCGTTTCTCACTTCACTTGCCAAGCCTTTATTCCTAACTTCTAGCCAACTATTATGATGATACGTGCAAGCAGGTCGGAATAACTCAAACGATTCATTCACGGGTGATATCTAGCAACACAAAGCAATTCTTCACCAATGATGCTTTTTAAGATGTGGATGGGTCTTCTTCTTCCCCCGATTAAAATACAGATTATTTGCATGATATATTTTTAAAATCTCCTACTGTGTCCTATTAAAAATACCTTCAAAAATGCCATCACATCTCTCTCAACATATTCTTAATGTAATTTAAAATAAATTAATATCATTTAAAAATAAGCATGATAAATATAAAAAACGAATACATTTGATTTCCTCTATTTATTTTAATATCATCTCCAATTTGCGGTTTACTGCCAACCTTCTTACATATCAATTTACTTACATATTTTCTTATATTAACCCTGCTTGTATTTCACATTTATTTATTATTTGTACAAGCTCTGGCCTATCCATAAACTTTGCATTGCCTTTCTTCAAACTTTATCTATTCCTTATTAGTACAGTAAACTCCTGAAATAACTTATTGCCTCCCCCCTAATAAAAATGACTTGATAAAACACTGAGCATACTTAACAATACTATTAAAATTAAGTTATAAAGTATTCTTTCAAAAGATGCTATTCATTATACAGTATTTTCTAATGTCTAATCATAATTTACTATAATTCCATTTTGCCATTAAGCACACACATAGTAACATAACCTTATAACCTCCCCACATATATACAACCAACAAACCAACAAGTGTGAGTGTAACAGAAACATTACGTTAAAGTGAACTCTCTACACGAACTTGGTGAATTTGCTCTGACGATGGATGAAAATCCGAAACCGCTCAGGAACAAAATGAATATGCATGTTACAGTGGATAAAATACCAGATAATCCTTTTTAAATTTACGTGTTGCTTACAATATTTGCAACTTACTTGTAACGAATCTGTTAGCGAATACAATACTTTTAGCGAATACCAGAGCTTTTTTTTTTATCATTTTCCTTAGGAATCCGGAAAAGAAATGTCCCGGATCGGCTAATATTGTCAAAGACAATTGCAAATTATTTCTTCATATTTTTTTCATTTTCTTTTTCTTTTACAAATATAATGACTTAATTTAATTAAATAATATACACTAAGGATGGGGATTAGCTCAATGGTCCTAACGCGGATGTCCGGTTCGAGTCCAGCAGTGCTGCCCTTAGATTTTCTTCTCCTAGAAGCCTCTAGAATTCACTACTCGGTAATGGCCAGTGGTGTCTCTAGCGAGAGAACAATGTCCGGAAACCGGAAGTACACTGAGGAGCTCTACGCAACAATGACCTTAGATGTCGCGTCTTTAAAAAATGTATTGCTCCCCCAAAAAAAGTGGCGCACTTTAAAACATTTTTTGCTTGATCTTATTTTAAGGCATGATTGTTTTCTTTTAATTATTATTATATCTAAAAAATATCATGGAATTTATCGATTCAAAGTTCCAAAGCTTCTGGTAAATAATGAAGTGTTTACTCGTTCAATCCTCTTTCGTCTTACTGTGTAAACAATATAAAAATTAACTCAGGGGTAACACATCATTTATTGACAGTTGTGTTTCCATTTCTTTCAAATTCTAAGCGTTGCAGATCCTCAGAAATAAATGTCCTTTGCTATTGCCCTAGTTATGGAGTCGGCTGTACCCATCACGGATATTAGGGTTGCCTGATACCATTATCCGAAGGGCCATTCAATGTTATCGGAAGATCGATTTTTTGCATACGCAGATAATGTTCGGATTGATCGAAAGCAACAAAAGCGCTTGAGAACCGATTTATAAGAATTCATATTCATAAGAAATTTCATAACAACTGCTTCTGAAACGGTTCAACTACTTTGTCTTGTTTACGGACTTTCAGTCAGTGCTGAAACTGTACGAAGAATCTTTGTTGAAATGAATTTACTGCCTGGAAAGTAAGCCACAGGACGATTGCTCACTGTGCTCCATGGAAGATCCAACTGCAGGGCACATTGAAATGGACTGAGAAAATTGGGAAACGTGCTTTTTTAGATGACCTGTTTCGTCCTCTAAGCATCAGATCTACGGCAACGAGTTTACCAAAGTGCAGGGAAATGTTACGCACCATGCAATATTTTTGGAAGATTGGAATTCAGAGAATGGTTGAATGATGATGTGTCGTGTGATTTCTTTGGAGACAAATTTATTTGGAGCTGATTTGGAGGCAGACTTTTGCCTGCTCCTATTGCTTCATTAATGTAATTCTTTTTTTGTTGGGGGTGGTGGTGGGGGGATATAACTTAAACGAACAAAATCTATAAATTTGCAAGGTGTTAACTTCCATAGAAATATTTGCCCAGCCTTATTTTTTCTTAGATCCCGGTAGAAGTAGTATGGAATCCATGTGTGATAAATTACATACTGTGCTTCACACTTTCACATGAAACTCTCTATGTGAGTGTAAGGGCCACCAGTGACAATGAAACCCCATTAAAAGATGATCCAGTGACATATATCTTGATTTATTGCTTCTACCTATCAGCATTCACACAATTTGAAATTTATGTATCATAAATCTGAACATATTTTATACAAAAGACATTCATACACATATTTCTTTTACAATGTTTTTCTTCTATATATTTTTTTTTTTTAATTATTGTATTTATTTAAAGTAGAGTAGCAAAGAGACTGGACCCAATGACCCCTAATCAACGTAGACTAATGGGCAGTCCTCCATTTAACTAAGTTTTTCACTGTTCAGAGCTTATACGTGGACTAGTTCTCGCTAGCATTTTTTTGGATTTCCTCGCTTCCAAAAAAAGGAATCACGCCTGCCAATCACGCAATTTATGGAAATATGAAGCTGTTCTGTAATCAAACTGATCTCCAGAAGTACAAAACTATATTCCCTTTAGGTACTATCATTGGATACAACTTGAAAATGTTTTCAAAACCTGTCAAACGAAAGTGCGGCATTATTGAATTTATTACTTTCTCTACTCCTAATAAGAGAAAGTATTGTAATCATGTCAAATTTTCGATTTCGATCTTTCACCGGAAATACAGGTTTTGTGATCCTTTGAGTTTGCAAAAGTCGTAAACAGCTAATCTGAAAAACGAAAAATCACAGAAAGATCAAACTTGACATTCCATTTAATCACACCATGGTAATCTCTGACAATAACTTATCTGTCGAAATTTCTCCACCGGAGTGTAGTGGAATCGTTTATTGTGATTCCTGAGGTATGCAGTAGATGTCTTGAAGAGGGCGGAAGTTAGTTTAGAGATTTTTTGATGTTAGTGCTCGAATTACTAAGACTGAATTTATAAAAATAGACTATATTTTTACAGTAAATTAAATGTGAGAAATGGTAACTATTAATATGAAATACTTAGATAATTTAAAGTTAAAATAACAAATAATTTAAGATGATTAAAATAAATAAACTAAGATGCACAATTATGAAAATAAGTATAAGTAAAACCTGTATAGGGACGCGGAACTGCTGCTCGTATAACGATGTACTCGTATATAATAATCTAATGACGTACTCGTGTATAATAATCCCCTCTTCCAGTGGGGCGAAGTTTATATTAGTGTTGCTCACACACTGTCAGATGTGTAAGCAACACTCACACCAAGACATCTCTCCTAGTGTGCGACCTTGTGCGACCTTGGTTAGTTCGGTGACCAGTGATTTAGGTCAGTGGCCAGCTTTATCGGTGCTTGCTTTGATGTAAAGTATTGACCCTTGTATTGAAAAGGATTTCGTTTGTTTGGCGTGGCTAGGCCACTAGTTATAAATTATCCTTTATTCCTGCCATCCTTTGTGAAGATAGCAGCTGGCTGGAACCACTTTGACATTGCTATGACTTTGATATGTCATTACAGGAGATATCACTTTATTGAATGGATTCTTCACTTTTTTTTTGTTGCGATTTTATGGAAAATGGTTTCAATGAATTTCTTTAAACTTGATATAATAACTACACATATAATAAGAGCTACAACTTTTATTTGAAACATTTCTCTGGGAAAATTCATTTAAGGGCACTTTTAGGGGAGGGGTGGGCGTAGGTTTTCATCTAAAGTGCTAGTTTATTATGATTCCGTCATTCAAATTACATTAATTAGAATTAATTATGTTGCCAAGTATACTATGAATAAATACAGAGATCTATTAATTTATTAGAATTTTTTTTTTAAATAAGAAGTTCAATGAAGTTTTTGGTCGAGGCGGAAGTTAGGCTTTCCTCAAAAAAAGATAGTTCTATTAAATAGTAGATTCTTCTATTGATATAAAATAAGAAAAACATTTAGTAAAAATGGTAAGTTTGAAGGAAATCTGTCATTTATGAAAATTTGTAGACTGCATTAAAAGAAAGACGTATGAGTGTTTCACACCAGATTTTTTTTTTTTTTTTTTGGCATTAGCATCCCGCCATTATAGCCAATATCAATGTGAGATTTGTTGGTTTGACTTGTGTGTATGATTATCTTTTAATTAATTATTAATAAATTATCTTTTGTGCAAAAATTGTCTTCTTCTCTTGATAACCTCAACATTAACCCCTAAAGGCTTTAGCCTAGTGGATTGAGTCTGCTAGGGAAGTCAAGGAATTAGAAAACCCTTCGTAGCGGAAGAGGTGCCACTAAGCCTTGCTACTGGAACCAGGAGATTGTAATCCTTTCCAATAGTTAAGCAGCCATTAGAGCATTGAGTGCATCGATTATCAGCTCTAAAATGGTCTGGGAATGCCTAGGAAAACTTAATAACCTAGGCAGGAGGAAATAAAAGTTATCCTGTGGTGGGTGCCGGGGCATGTTGGCATTGAAGGGAATGAGATGGCCGACGCCCTGGCCACGTTAGGCGCTAGGACCCCGCATCCTAGGGCCGGAACCTTTTTGTGTGGTCAGCGACCCAGTTTCTGTTGGAGGAACTTAGGAAGGAGGAGGAGGAGACGAGGAGATCTCAACTCTGGTACTCCCTCCCCGATTTGCGGCAGGCTAAGATCTGCTTTGGAAATTATAACCAACGGAGATCGGAGGCCTGCATCGGATTGAGCAAGAACAAGCGCCGCGTTCTTACCGGTTTCCTCACGAGTGACTTAGAGGACACTTGGTGAAGCTGGGTTTGGAAAGTGATAGCTCATGCAGATTCTGAGGGGAGCTGGAAGAAACTCCACTACATCTCCTAACAGATGGGAGACTGCCAATCAGAGAAGATTCGAGAATCCGGGTAGCTACCAAGTGGAGGAGTGGGCTATGCCCGTCAGGGAATTGGGATTTCTCAGAAACTCAACCTGATGGAGGTTTTTTTTTTCGGGATGTGGGCAATAGCCTGCGGCTCCCGGGGGGCATAGCACAATAGATCGAAAAGGGTCGCGGTGCATTGGCCCCCCTTAAAAAAAAAAAGCCTTGCTTCTATTTAATTTAGACATAATATTATTATTTATATTACCGGCAAATTATGAAATTCAGGCAAAGTATGAAATTCATCCTGGACACGGCCCCCATTTATTTTATTACATCCCGATTTCAAAATATATTTTAATAGTAATCATTTAAAAGTTAAATTATTTTACTTCAAGTATCAGAAACACAATTTGGAATACCATGATTTATTATACTGAAACACTACAATAGAATTTCCCCAAGTTAACAAATGAATAATAGGAATATTTAAAAGAACATTTTTCAAATACACAAAATTTATCATAAGAAATATAATCTGGTATCTGAGTATAAACCACGCATGGTATTATATGAAATGCCTAAGCATTCTATAGAATACCTGAATTTCATACTTTGCCGGTTACATATATATGGTTTAATATCCTCCAAAACATTGCAAACTGTACATACGAGAGAAGAAGATCTTTGGTGTATTCTGTGGAGGTGCGATCCACAGGCTCTGCATGATCGGCCCCCATCTGACATATGGTTGTCACTATCATCTTATTTACACATTGCCCCTTAAACGAAGTCAGTTTTGGAATTTTAGTGAATACAGATTTATAAAATTTGGCTTTAGGTGAAAGAGAGCATGCCATCTGCCACCTTTTGAGCGCCTTTTTCTATAATATAGCCCTTGAAAAAGACCTGATACGAGTAATTTTTTGTTTATATTTACCAAATTCTTGGCACCAGTACAATACACAATTATAGCTTTCAAGATCGCAGCACTTCTACCTTTAAGAAGAAATATTTGAAAAGAAAGAAACAATAAAGTAGTTTCCAAAGTAGAGTAAAATTCCAAAGTGAATAATTTCTTATTTGGCATTGTTCACATGAAAGCCTGACAGCAGAAAGAACCCTATGTTAATTTAGTTCCTACGTTATAGGATTTAATCTTGAAATACCAGAATATTTGTATAAAATATTCAAACATATCTAAAGTTATACACAATGTATGTACCATGACTTATTATATACTTGCTAAACTATAATATACTTATAAAACAATTCAATAAGTTTGGTAGAAGTTGTGGGTTATAGTTGTTGAAAACCTCCTTTAGCAATTTGGCAAGTTTACAGCCACTAATAGGTTGTTCAAGTCAATAGAACTGTGCTTCCAGGCATTACGACTGTGTCAATGCTTCCTCAAAACCGACAATAATTCCATAGAAACTTTCAAATGATTGTTTTACATTCTCAAGTTATGGATTTAACAATACAAGAAAAGATAATTTAATATTAAAGACGTGTTAAAGTTTTAATATTCTTTTTTTAAAATTTATTAAAAACTCAATATCAACATTGTAACTTTTTCCATTAAAAGTTCCCCTGACTTGACAAAATTAATTATTCAAGAATCATCTGATTTTAGCTGTGAATGGTCCCGAAGGAGTAATGGTGATTGACTAGCCACTTTCCAGGAATATTGGCGCCTCTGCGATTATGTCACCTTTGTCTGTTAACTTTTTGCTGTAGCAACCCACAGGCAAACTCTAGCTCACCAGTACACACACATTTACATATTCTCTACTGTACCATATTCATTTATAATATGGGAAGATACTTTCATTGTTTTAGTAGTGGTGGGGAGTTACATGTTGGTTTATTCAAGCTTAGTCAATTCAGTGTTATATATGGCAACGCGTAAGTGCTTAATTAACTCTAAAGGCAGCATCCGAAAAGAATGTGCGTTTATTTAGCGCACGCATATCATGTGGGTATTGTGGTGAGGCAGCGTTTAAATTGGAAGAAGAAGCTACGAATTATGGTCATCAAATTAGTAAGGGGAAGACGAAATAATGGTCACGATTCGTCGAGCGAGCATGGTTAGAGTATTAGTAGCAGATCAGCATCGTTTCAAGGAAATGTACGAATTTAAGTATCTAAGAAATCTAATTTAAGTGTTCACCCTAGAACGAGCTAAGCCGAGAAATAGATAATATTTAGAATAGCGGCTTAAGAATAGCGGCTTTAGAATAGCGGGAGTAGTGACGCACCTTTGATCCCTGGAGGTTATGACAACAGATTAAATTAAATTGAATCGCTGGGAGAAGAAGGTATTGAGGGCTGTATATGGACAAATGTGCCATAATGGAGAATGGAGATGCCGAAAAACGCGGGGTTAAGAGAGTTTTAAGAGAAGGAGATTGTGGTCTGTGGATGAACAGGTAAGGCTAGCATTGGCAACCATTTACGAGATGTAATCCGAAAGCTATGGTTGCTTGTTTGTTAGTATGAATCAGCGCAATGGATGCTATCTCTAATGCAAGACGGGAGTCTTTATCTCATTTTTTAATGTAGCTGAACCGGTAGGAAGGGTTGACGGAGAAGTTAGAACGGGTTTGCTAGCCCTGAAACAATAGAAAGATTACAATGTAATATGGCGCTCTCCTTTATTGATTCGCAAGGGGAGTCAATCTTACTAAATACTTGGACTGCGATTGAATACAATTGATCAGAAAAGTGAGGTTCGGTCTTAGAAAATAAAAAAACTACAATTTTGCCAACGTTTCGGCAAATATATTTTCTTTATCAAGCATAAAAACATATAATAATATTTAAAACATGATATTTGAACAATTTAATAAACAAACTATTAAGTGGGAACAGTCCAAATCACACATAAGCATAATTTGCTATAAAAATCATTTGTAATTTTTTTATTTTTTAAGACCGAACCTCACTATTCTTATCTATCATATTAAGAAGTCAAGAAGAATCTTCCATTATTGAATAATGTAGGATCATTAACGTCCTCATCAAGAAGGGAGAAACAGTGTTACAATGGATCCCTAATCAGTGCGACATCAAAGGAAATGAAGAAGCTCAAAAGCAGTCAGAGGGTTCACTTTCATTTGAAACTGCTAACTGTCTCCACCAGGCAACAGCAAAAAAGCAAATGGCAGAATTACCAAATACATAGTCAGAAGAGCAAGCATTAAGCGGTCCTACATAGAAGCGTGTTGCTAATTAAAGTGTCTACTTCCAAAGTAACCACCGGACATAACTACCTACAGGCATTTTGTACAGAATTGAGTTATCAATAGACCGGACTGTTTTCTCTGCGAGGCCAGGCATATGAAAGGAGGTAATTTTCTTGGGTGTGAGGCCTCACACTCCCCACGCTATCTGGGTATTTCTTGTGATCGCGAGCTCTCGGCAAGAGCAAAATTAAATTATGTTGCAAGGCATCTACTGGCAGAGCACGCCAATGTCGCAGGCAACTAAATGGTGGTAACTAAATGGCATGTCAAATTGGGCTTCAGCGATATTTCGTCTTGGCATACATACATACATACATATACACACACACACGCACACACACACACACACACACATTTTCATTGAAAATATGTTTCGAATTCACGGGAACTCAAAATATTTTCTCTAAACAAACTCAACCTCGAATTTGATACTTCCTCGTACACCGTAAGAGAAAGTAAATAATAAATTCAAGCTACAGCCTCACTGGTGGATGATACTGTGGGGAAACCTTTTTATAAGGCCAGATGGAGGGTGATAGGGAAAATGGCGTAGAGGTATGGATGGCGAGAAGTAGTGAGTATATATATATACTATGCGATGTACATATTTATACCCTAGGGTATTCGGAGGACCTGTGTACCTGCAGGGCTGATACAATGTTGGCTGTTCCACTTGAGTTATAGTCACAGCCCCAGGGAGACCTGTACCTAACTACCGCCTCTTCTTCACTCCCCGTTCTATTTTACCTCTAGACACTTTGGTCCACCATGGTGGGTATGTATATGTGTGTGTGTGTGTATGTGTATGCGGTTTAGCTGGTGTGCGCTGGTTGTATATCAAAACTGGCTGGATAGAGATTCCGGTCCTAGCTGCTACCTACTGCCAGTGAGTTGTTCACTGCTGCAACTCTTAGAGAATACCTACCTGAATTTCTACATAAGTCCTCACATCCATTCATATACAGAAATATTTGCCCTACATTACTAACGCTTGTTTTAAATTACGCGGATTAAGCAATTACTATTGACTCAAATTTCATGTTATTATCATAAAACGTTAAGTAATTTTAATGTTATTATTTTTACTACTATTGTATTCTTCCGTTAAGCAGGTTGACGTTGTAATGACACATCAAAGTCATAGTAATATCAAAGTGGTTCCAGCCAGCTGCTATCTTCACAAAGGATGGCAGCAATAAAAGATAATTTATAACTAGTGGCCTAGCCGGCCGCTGTCTTTAAGACAAGGCCGCGGCCAAACAACAAAGCCCCTTTTCAATACAAGGGTCAATACTTTACATCAAAACAAGCACCGATAAAGCTGGCCACTGACCTAAATCACTGGTCACCGAACTAACCAAGGTCGCACACTAGGACAGATGTCTTGGTGTGAGTGTTGCTAACACTAATATAAACTTCGTCCCATTGGAAGAGGGGATCATTATATACCAGTACGTCATTAGATCATTATATACGAGGACATCGTTATACGAGCAGCAGTTCCGCGTCCCTATACAGGTTTTACTTATACTTATTTCATAGTCGTGCATCTTAGTTTATTTATTTTAATCATCTTAAATTATTTGTTATTTTAACTTTAAATTATCTAAGTATTTCATGTTAAAGTTCACATTTAAATTATTGCAAAAATATAGGCTATTTTTATAATATTCAGTGTTAGTAATTCGAGCACTAACTTTCAAAAATCTTTAAACTAACTTCCGCCCTCTTCAAGACATCTACTACATACCATAGGAATCACAATAAACGATTCCACTACAACGGCTAAGGTTTTGGCAAATCTGGTGTATGCTCACAGTAGATTCCCTGTTAAAGCAATTACATATAAAATGATAAATTTGCTTTAAACTTCAAATTTTATTCCTTTATTATATAATAAATATGGAGGTGGTGGTGGTGGGGGGATAAGTACAAGTATCAACCTAGTGGTTAGTTTCTTGTCCAGAAAAGCGCTACAATAACATTACCTAACTCCATGTTACATTTGAAATTATTTAACTCCACAAATTCTGCATAATATCTAAAATATATATATATATTTTTTTTAAATATTTCAAATAAAAGCGATCGCTTTATACAGGGACGGTTTTTTTCTTCTTCTCTATTTTGGCTTTAGCCCTTAATTGGACTTACGTTTGGTCAATATGGAAGTTAACTAGGTTAGGTTTAATTAGTTTTTAAATGAATGTATTTATTAGCGTGAAGGTATTTATTGGAGAGAATAGTTTAGATTAGGTTAAATCTGTTTAATGGGACTGGAATCACTTGCCACCTCAAGTTACTTGTAATTCTCCCTGAAGCTCGTAAGAGAGCAAACTAGGAGTAACTGGAAGTAGAAATTCAAGAGATAGAGGGTTAGAGTGGTTGTTAAATATTTCTGGAACTTTAAGGGTTTCGAAGTGCAACGAAATATGTAACTTTTAGTTCGATCATCTACCACTCAATAGATTCCGCTACATCCCAGGCAAGGGGGTAATTAATAATTGTTGTTCTCTCCGCGAGAGAGCATATATAGACACATACTTACAACAGAGACGCCTGACCGACGCTTCAAGAGACGCCATCACAATATTACTACTCTATTATTTTCTTATCTTGAAAATCATTTGCTGTTTTAATTCTGAAGATGTGTAACGGAGTTTTGTTTAGATGTTTTTGCTTCTTCAATATTTAAATGTTATATTTACCAAAAGAAGTGCTGTATTTACTTCCTGTGTTGCATAATGGTTACAGCCTCATTTCGTGATACTTTCAATCATTCTTTTGATCATTTAATTCATTATTTAGTGCCTATTAAGGGCCTTTACAGTTGTGGTGACCATTAATTCAACCAACTTTAAGCAGCGTCAACCTGGCAAATGCTTATATTAACTTCTTACAACCATCTGTGAGTAAAGATAATTTTCCTATTCTTCCCATTCTTTATATCTGCAACTCGCTATTTAATTTTAGTTATTATAAGCTGGCAGATGCGTGAAATCGCCCATAAAGGTAATCTACCGTTTTTCTATTAGCGCCTTCAGCATCAGTTTGCGTCCGCCTTTTACATCCGGTTGGACGTAATCTATTAACCACAGAGAACGATTTCCTATTTAACGAAGTGTGTGAGGCTGTAACATTCCGAGGCAAGTATATACAATGCAACATTTCTTATTCTGCCTCAGTATCTAATACTATAAGTACTTTGGTATCTTACTTGGTTTCTTATCGTCTCAAGCTCAAATTGAGCGTTCATCAGTTCTTCCTCTATTAGTAGTGTAATATCTATTCATTCATTTTGCCAACAGATTCTCAGGTTCTACAATCTGCCTAATTGTAGTGGTTCATACGACTGATGTGACAAGATCTTCTAACCAGCAACCTCATGGACAACTCTGGAAGGGATTGTTTGACCTTCGGACAATCGATGTGATTCCCAGAGTTTACCCACATAGTCAGTGAATGTTTTCAAGTCCAGTTGTGAGACAAAGGGACTGGGGGGCAACCAGTTCTTCAATAAAGTTTTGGTTATACAAAAATTACTTGTTTTTCTGTCTTTTGTTGCTACACTACCCCTTAACCCACTTATTTCAACAAGATCTGCCTATGGTTTCCTATTGGTGTTCCTGCAGAGTTCTAATTTCCCGGAAACCAGATTATACTCTACTGGGCGCAAATACGCTACAGTGGTAATTCTAAAGAAAGAATCATACCTTTAAAAAAAAATTCATTTCTACTGCCAGTAATTTTGCTCTTAATTGTGATAGTAGCGTCCACCATACTTCTAAACCGTAGAATATGATGCTGTTGACTATTGTTTTCAATATCCAAGTATTATTTCGATTTAACTTGTATATCCGATGTAATGGTACCGCAAAGATAATGCAACCACAGCAGAGAGAAGAGAGGCCCCCTCTGGTTAACAGAGACTACTCTCTGACTTAGGCAGGTTAGAGTGGGAGAACCTGTGTATATAAGCCAGTGGGAATCTATCTAAAGGATCTATCAGATACAACCATACATCGCATCGTGTCATATCTCTACTCTCACCATTCATTCTATCATTTTCATTATATAGTCCAGTGCAGTTAGTGTAAAGTTAGCTACATTATATTAGTGTCAGCATATCTTGTTCATTTAATCAAACCTAATTTCTCTCCTCAACAACACCCATTATATCCGACAAAATATCATTTCATGAATAAATAACCAACCTTTTCTAAGTTAATGCTTGATTTTATTTCTTTATCGCACAATATGCATTCTCGGTAAGAATTTAATTTTGAAAACTTGACACAATCGGAATACTTCTTTTACAATTGTAAAGGGGGAAGTAAAAATAGCGTTGAATTTATCTCAAATATTTATTTTGTCAAAGTTAAAGATCTGATTTTTATATCCTAGAAAAAGGTTATAAAGGTTATGATTTATTTTTATATTTTAAGTAACGACAAGTACTAAAACTCATAAAATGTATCTGTGCTTAGCAGGATTGGAAATAAACCCCCCCTCCCCTAACTTCTTCATTTCTTCCCCATACTTGTCTTCTTCCTCTTGCTAAACAGAAATATCCGGGACTTTCTTATATTCATATTTAAAAACAGTTTTTTTTTGTTTTCTTTTTTGCGCGAGTACACTTATTTGTGTTCATAGCAAGATATCTTTTATATTTACTACCAAAGCTGTAGTAAATAAATTTTTTTTTTTGTTTCGTTTAAATAATTTTTTTTACGTGAGAAAAAATTACATTTTACAACTTCTATTTTACAATCTCAATAAATAAAATGGTAAAGTAGAAGAATATTCTTTCTTTTACAGTTTACAACTGAAATAAAAGTAGCAATATTAATACTAGGAAGGGAAAGGAGGTTCTTACAAACAAAAACCCAACAAAATAACTTGGCCTTCTTTAAAAGTTTATATTTACAATATTTTAGGGTAAAGAAAATAAATTGCCAATTTTCTCTCATTGTTGGCAGTTTAAAGAAAGAGCAGAAAAAAAAAGCGACGCAGACTTTGCCTTAAAAAAAAATAAATAAATAAATAAAATACAATATTATGGGAAACAAAAACCGAATTACGACTTGTAAAGCTTTTAAATAGCCCATTTGATAGAGACTCCTTTTTTACCATGAGAATCTGGAAAAATTTTTAAACATCGATGAATTTCAAACCTTGATAATCACCTTAATCATAGTGTGTAATTTTATCTGAGTTTTCCCCCCTCCCGGAAATGCACGTTTTGAGATTACCTGATCCTGAAAAAAAAAAAAAAAAATGAATTTTTAGAAAATATGTAAACATATACAGAAAACTGAAAAATCAAAAATAGCAGGACGTTAAAACTTGGACATTTCGTTTGGATATCATCATGAAATCCAACAGGAAGTTATTTTGCCTGGAAAATTGAATGAATTTTTCAGCCATTCTTCGTCGCCGTGGTCTAGTATAAAATTTAGCGACTGCTGTTGTTCGTTTAGTTGGATATCCTCCAACTTCAACCCCAACCTTCACCAACATTTTCTAAGAAACTAGTTCCAAGAAGTTCTATTAAACTTCGCATAGCTTTTACGCAAATATAGTTCTATCACTTTTATTTGAATATTATATTCTGGAAAATTTACATTTTCAAGATCTTTCGGGAAAATGGAGACCATTACATTTCCCCATTAAAGAAGGATCCACTTTATTCAATTCATTTTTACATTCTCTTACTCCCCTAGTAAGTGGAAATATTGTAATCGTGTCAAATTTTTGATATCAAGTTTTCATCGGAAATATCTGTATTGAGGTCCCTTGAGTCCAAAAAAAGTGGTTTTTAAAAAATGGTGTACCTGTATGTGAATAGCATAGCTCAAAAACAAAAACAAAAAAAATCGTAGAAAGTTCAAACTTGATATTTCGTTTAGGTATCACCATGGAATTCGAACAGTAGGTTATCTGTCCTAATTCCACAACCGGAAGTACCACTTTACTTATTTTTTTTGTTGTATACTTTCTTGCAATTTTCTCAAACATAGCTCCAACGATTTTCTTCAAACAAGTTATAGAAACTACACATACAAAGATCTACAACTTTTATTTAAGACATTTCTCTGGAAAAATTTAGTTAAGTCCACTTTTGCAGGAGAGGTGGGGTTAGGTTTTCCCCTAAAGTACTATTTCAGTTTACTATACAATTCTGTCATGTAAATAATATTAATTAGAATTAAATGTGTTGTTGAAATTCCAAATTTTAAACAAAAATCGGATATATGGAAGTGCATTTTTATTGAAATGTATTTTTAAGTTTTCTAGTATTTTCTCGAAAACAGCTCTAACGACCTACTTTAAACTAGGAATGTGAACTACACATTTAAAGAGCTACAACTTTTATTTGAAACATTTCTTCTGGTGAAGTCATTTAAAGGGGCTTTTAGGGTAGAGTTTGGGGGTTATGTTTTTCTCTAAATTGCTTTCATAATTATTCATTATACAATTCTACCATCTAAACAAAATTAATTAGAAATAAATAGATAGCCAAAAAATTCCGGAGTTTCCAAGAAAACTAGTAAACCGGAAGTGCACTTTTACTGAACAGTTTTTTTTTTTTTTTTCAGTTTTCGACGAAATCCAAAGAATTTCATCAAATTTGGTAAAACAAAATATAAAATTTGTCAATTATAATTTTAAAAACTAAAGTAAGAGAAAGTTGTGTGAGAGTGTTTCACACCTAATTTTTATGTTTCGTTAAGGGAATCTTATAAAATACTAAAAGTAAAGTAATGCCTGTTTTTTCAGGCGGGCTTAACGTCCAACTACCAAATTAGGTGCCGTGGACGGGGACGGAAGCACCTACTTTACTATTAACATTTTTTTAAACAAATATAAAATTTAGTTATACGCTGGACTCGAACTGGGGTCTTCCCACTTACAAGTCCATGCTCATAACCAATACACCAACACCCGCCCCTTATAAAATACTATTTCAGTGTATTTATTACAATACAATTCTTCCACCTATATAGAATAATTAAATTTGTGGCTAAGAAAAATTACGATTTAAAAAGTAGAATCACTTAACCGGAAGTGTTTTGATTCACTGAACGTTTTTTTTTTTATTTACAAACGGATTTCTTTTGATATAGTAACTACGCACTTATTGATCTGTCACTTTTGTTTCTGAATCAATCGATTTTTGGAAGGCTATGGAGGAGTAAGTTTATACTTTCCCCCCAAAAAGTATCGTTTTATTATACTTTTGGTTATCCCACCTACATAAATTTTATGAAATTCATGATATTTATTTAGTAAAAATTCCGAGCTTCAAGAAATTTGGTCATGTTAAATATTTAATTTAAAACTATTTAAGTCAGTGCAGCAAGTACTTATAAAGTTCCATACTTCAAATTAAAACACTGAGAATTATATTACTATTCCAGTTTTGGAAACAACAGAGAAATATTTGAGGTTCCTTATCTAGACAACCATATCAGACCATAAATAAACAACATTCCTCATAATTTCCTATTCTCTAGTAAGAATAATTTACTCAAATTCCAATAAAATAACTACAATTTTAGTTCTTATATTGTTTTTATATCCTGTAATATTAAATTATTCTTCCGATTATATAGACCGATAGACAAGTAGATCGATAATATGTAGATCAACTTTTAAATCAGTTTGCGGGTGGGCGGGGTAATTTTGTTATCTTTATTATTTAGAAAGCAAGATAGCATCATTTAGCAACAATTGTCTAAGTATAAACTGAGTTTATATACTGAATTTGCTCTGTGCAAGTCTATGTTATCACACTGTTTGAAAAAAAGCATCCTGATGATGGGCGAACGCCCGTGTAATGGAATCGTTTGATGTAGTAGATGTCTTGAAGAGGGCGGAAGTTAGTTGAGAGACTTTGGAAGTTAGTGCATCGAATTATTAATACGGATTTTATAAAAATAAACTGTATTTTAACAATAATTTTAACGTATAAATGGTAACTAATAACTAGCAAAATACTTAGGAATAAATAGAAGATAAATAAGTAATAAATTAGAATGATAAAATAAACGAACTAAGATGCACTACTAAAAGATAATAAGTTTAAATAAAAGTGTATATAGACGCCTAAACTGCTGCTCCTGTAAACTGCCGCCGGCTTCAAGACAATGCCGCGGCCAAACAAACAACAAAGACCTTTTCAATACCTTACATCAAAAGCAAGCACCGATAAGGTTGGCCACTGACCAAAATAAGGTCACCAAACTACGAAGGTCGCACAAGGTCGCACACTAGGACAGATGTCTTGGTGTGAGTGTGGCCAACACCAATATATGAACTCTATCATATACAACGAGGGGATCATTATATCATATACGACTATACGAGCACGTCTATATACACGAGCAGCAGTTTACGCGTCTATATACAGTTTTAATTAAACTTATTATCTTTTAGTAGTGCATCTTAGTTCGTTATTTTATCAGTCTAATTTATTAGTTATCTATCTTCTATTTTATTCCTAAGTATTTTGTTGTTATTAGTTACCCTATATTACGTTAAAATTATTGTTAAAATACAGTTTATTTTTATAAAATCCGTATTAATAATTCGAGCTCTAACTTCCAAAATCTCTCAACTAACTTCCGCCCTCTTCAAGACATCTACTACATCAGGATCACATCAAACGATTCCATTACACACGAAAATGGTCGATAGCCACAAAAAAAAAAAAACCAGGCTATCACGGAAAACATCTCTGATGCTTTCCAGCTTTGCGGAACCAACTACAACAATTATCTAAGATTTTATTAATTGATGGATAAGGATTTTGAGATTCGGTCTTCTTTTTTTAAAAAAAAAACTTAATTTTTTTGCCAACATGTAGACAAATATATTGTCTTTATCAAGGCCTACAACATACAAATTCAAAGGGGTTCTTTTTACAAAGATAAAATCGAGAAACAAAAAAAGCAGATTAATCTATATATTTTATTTTTTATTACATTCTGTTTTTGGTTTCTTGATTTTTGTCCATCATTTAAGAACGGTCGAGAAGAATCTTCCATTTTGTTAATTATTTACAGTGAATCTTATTTTTTTTTTTTAAATAATTTAAGGCGCACCAACACCTATGGTGATTGGCGCCCGGAACCTTCTCTTTACAATTATTGATACACTTTACATTTTCCTCGTTTTTTTGGACGCTTATGAACCTTACTGGCTCTTGGCAGCAAAAACCACAGGTCCTGGCAGAGCGTGCCGGCTTGGTCACCTTTATAAAAAAAGTCTGTGTTATTCTTCTTTAAACTACTTTAATCCTAAAAATATTTTAAAGAATATGTTTTTGATGATTAATTATTTTTTTAGTGTCTTATGTATCTCTACAATATCAACTATGGGTCATTAATGATTTTTTGTTTATTGAGAGTGAAATAATATATTTATTTCGTATTTGTAAGATAGAGGTTGCTAATTTATGTATTGATATTATCATTGAATATTTTCACTTAATTTTTTTTCTATTTCGACATATTGATATACATTATATGTAATTTTTTTCTCTCTCTCTTTTGACTGTACTGTCACTAAACTTTAATTTGCTGGTTACTTTGGTAATAATTGCTATTTATTTTATGTAAATTCCTCAACTCTTGGCATCAATGTAACAGTTATAAGCCAATCTAGTTATTATTATTATTATTATTATTATTTAAGGCGCGTCAACATGTATGGTGATTGGCGCCCGGAGTCTTCTCAGTGCACTGCTCCCGGCCTCCGGAACAGTATTCCCTCATTACAGACAACACTGTCCATCACCGGACAGTGAGCTGTAGAGACTCATAGGAAGAAAAAAAATCTAAGGATAGCACGCTGGACTCGAACCCGGATCCTCCGCGTGGGAGTCCAGTATGCTAACCACTTAGCTATTCCCTTCCCACTTGACTTGAATCTTTAATTTTACTGCAATTTACTGCTGTTGGTACACATTTTTATAAAATAGCCTTTTTTTCCTCATTTATCCGACTATTTTTATGGTGGTGATACGACAAACACCTAACCAGACAGATAGTAAAATGATTGCTTGTAGTCTAGAAGAGAATGCCACTAACATTGAACCCCATAAAACAATTTAAGGCCCACGAATTCCGCAGAACTAACTGAAAAAAAAACTTTTTTGGTGAAAAAGGTTTCAAAGAAAATATCTGTGTGGTTTAAAAAGTGTCATTAGAAAGTTTAAGGAAAATCGATATTGTATAGTATTCAAAAACCATTCAAAACTCAAGAACCTAGTTCCAGTTAACTGTTTTCCTTCAAATTTGGTACTGTTTCAATGGAATCTTGTAATGTAAATTAATTTTTGTATATAGTTATAACTTAAGGTCCTAAAAAAATCAATATGCCCGTGTACTAAAATGTTTCAAATAAAAGTATTAGATTAATATGTATATAATAGATAGTATACGATGTTTAAAGAAAATCGATAGAGTCGTATTGTTTATGTGCTTAGTAGAGGACCTCACAACATGTATATTTCTGTGGTGTGAATTTCGAAAATACTTACTTTTTTTGCAGGAATAAGTGAAAGTAAAAAAAGTCAGACGAACTTTTTCTTATACTTATTATTAGTTCAATTTTAATTGAATTTTTTTTTCAAATTTATTTTGTTTATAATCAATCAATTTTCCCAGGATAAAGTTTTCAAAGAAAAATGACAAAAACAATTGTTGAAAGAAAACTGTGGGAAAAATATTTATAAAACGTGACGTAGAGTTTGGCAACCACTATTATAATATATTGAAAAAGCACTATAGAGGAAAACATAAGTCAAACCTTTTTCAGAACCCCCTACAAAAATAAATAAATTCCATATATCTTAAAAACCCGTCTACAAACATCTGATGTTTATAAACATGTGATATTATATTAATCTTTAGACTTTGTAGAGTGTTTTGTGATGGATGCAAGAGATATATAAATATATTTAATTTGAAAAAATCAAAATTATAAAGAAAATGTGATATTCCCTTGCAAAAGGACATTTCAGGTAGAAGACTACTATTGTCTTTTAGAGTTCATGAATATGATAGCATTGTGTACCCCTTCTCCTCACAGGGGAAAATTTGAAATAACAATTAGAAAACATTCCTTCAGGATAGTCTGCATTCTGCTTTCAAAGACAGAACACTTGCTACAGGAATCGCTCTCTTAAACTCATGCCAGTGATAGAGATTAACATTTATTCTTGATTAACAAATGAAAGCATAATAATTGTGATATTGTAAAATATTTAAATATCTTTAAAGATAATATATTTAATTTAATCTACCAGTGTTTTCATAATTATTTCTTATTAGTTCTCTCTTAAACATATATACTTACAAGCCC